>CM044359.1:2902264-3149764 GCA_024294585.1 Vipera latastei
GGAGAGAAACCCGCAGCTGGGTTGTAGGATCCAGGACTGCTTCCTGACAAGGACTGCATCTGCGGACTGTAGCTGGAGATACAACCGGTTGCAAATTTGGGACTGGTGCTGGGCGAGCGGGACGGACTGTAGCTGAGGACGCTCTGCCCCTGGATGGGGGGGGAGGGGGTCGCAGGGGGCGTCTTCTTGGGCACCAGATCGCGCGGCGGCGTAGTCTGGACGGCTGAAATTAAAGCCCGTTTCCAAAGGTTAAGAAGAACCGCAAAGAGACAAACAAGCTAAGTGTCATTCCAGGGTGAAGGTTTTCGTTTTTTGGCCACTACTATAAAATGTAATTGTTGGGGCAGGGAAAAAAGAAAAAAATTTCTGAATGAAGCCGGAGCTGAAGAAACCAGTCAGTCGTTTTGGGTGATAAGAAACGAGGCAGCTAAAGAAGAGCAGGTCATCCTCGGCTTACAACCGTTAACTGGAACACAGTTCTGATCGTAAGTCGAGGCACACGTGACCGGACCCTGATTTTATACTTAAAAAACCCCCATTTTATTCATTTTCTACTTTTACGGTCAAATATTTAATAAACGTGTTGTTTGGGCCCATTACTAATTCAGGGGTCTATATTAACTTCTTCAATCTAGATCCAATATTAAACCCATCAAATGTTTCCAATAACAATAATAATATTGATGATAATAATAATAATAAAGTTGACTGATATTGCTGTACCAGATGCCAGAGTTGAAGAACTGGAAAAAATTACGAAAGACCGCGACCTGGCCATCGAAACTGCGTGATTATGGATGAAACGCGTAGCAGGGATACCCATTGTCACCAGGGCACTGAGATCGATGTCCAAAAACTTTGCAAAACACATCAAGAAATTGCAGCTCCCTGCAATAACTCCAGCAAAGCTACGAAAAAACTGCGCTACTCGGAACATCTCACATTTTAAGGAGATACCTGGTGGATACCTAGGATGCTGGCAGCAACCCGTGTCAGCCATTAGTGCCAGTCAATTTGAGTGTTCAGTTGACTGAGTTTCATGTTTCATGAATAAAAGTTTTATAATAATAAGTTGGAAGGGACCTTGGAGGTCATCTAGCCCAACCCCCTGCTCAGGAAGGAGATCCTATGCCATTCCAGACAGGTGGCTCTCCAGTCTCTTCTTAAAAACCTCCAGTGTTGGGAGCACCCACAATTTCTGGTGGCAAGCTGTTCCCCTGGTTAATTGTTCTAACTGTCAGGAAGTTTCTCCTTAATTCCAGGTTGCTTCTCTCCTTGACTAGTTTCCATCCGTTGCTTCTTGTCCTGCCTTCGGGCGCTTTGGAGAACAGCTTGACTGCCTCTTCTTTGGGGCAGCCCCTGAGATACTGGGAGACTGCTATCCTGTCCCCCCTCGTCCTTCTCTTCATTAAACTCTTCATTCATTTCTATTTCATATTTCTTAATTGCCCATCCCCCTCGGGAGAGGGACTCTGGGTGGTGTACAATATAATCAAGTGGACTTCAACTCCCAGAATCCTGGCTGGGAGAATTCTGGGAGTTGAAGTCCGCAAGTCTTAAGGTGGGCGAGGTTGGGCACCTCTGCCCTAAGCGAACAAGCAAAACAGCCCCACCTGCGTTCTGCAATCCCAGGAGCGTCTGTTGTCCAGGACTCATAACTAAGCTGGTAGGAGCCATCGTGTATTTGAAGTATCTCCAGAAATCAAACAAGGCATTGAGGCTGAACAAAGACGCAAAGCCAAGTTCTAGAATTTAAAAACAAAACACACACACAAACAAATTTACAGGGAACCCTTAAAAAAAGATCAGATCGGCTGGTGATGGAAGGAAATGCATTGCTAAAAGTGGTTGTGGGGTCCTCGGTGATCTCTGAGCTGGGTGGTTTTCTTGCAGGCATTTCCTGACCCAACTAGGGAACATCATCCGTGCTAGAAGGGAGTGTAGAGAGGAGGAGGAGAAAGAGAAGTGAGGAGGAGGAGGAGGAGACGACGACAACTGTGAGGTTCTTGGTGCTCTCTGTGCTTGGTGTTTTCCTTGCAGACATTTCACGACCCAACTAGGGAACATCATCAGTGCTAGAAGGGAGTGTGGAGAGGAGGAGAAAGAGAAGTGAGGAGGAGGAGGAGGAAGACTGGTGTCCTTGGTGTTCTCTGAGCTTGGTGGTTTTCTTGCAGACATTTCATGACCCAACTAGAGAATGATGCTAGAAAGAAGGGGGATTGTGATCCGTTTATATATTGGTGACTTGCACTGTCAGTGTTGATGAGGACGTCCTTGGCGATTCCTTGATTAGGAATTACTTAGTTGTTTACTGTTCCATTGTTCATCTGAGTGGGTAATTCCTTGATTGGGGCATTGTTTACTGCTTGGCGTTAATCTCTGCTTATCAGGATATTTCCCTGCTGGTGGGGACGGCCCTCAGCTACAAATATTTCTCTTGTACGGGGGGGGGGGGGGGGGGGCTAAATAAGGTTAGTAGAAAGGGAATTTCACCGGAGGGGTGGGTGGAACCACAGCCTGCCGGATCTCTACCTAAACTTAACCCATAGGCCGAATGTAACACGGGTGGATTGTTAACAACGTGGAAAAGAAGTTGCAGGACCCAATCTGGGTCAGTCAGCGGGACGAGAGGTTTTGTCTTCCGAGCTTTTTGGACTTTCAGAGCCATCCGCAGGGAATTTTTCTCTAGCCAACTCTCTCTCTCTCTCTCTCTCTCTCTCTCTCTCTCGGCTAGGGAGCAGTTCCCCGAGGGTGGGTTCCAGCACGAGTCCGAAAGCTCGAAGGCAAAACCACTGGTCCCGGTGACCGACCCAGATCGGATTCGGCAACGTTATCCTGGGACGCCTATATTCGCCTTCATTCGTGGATTTCAGAAAAGGCAGGCACAGCCACACTCCGCTGTGCGTTAATGATTCAAGCTGTGGAGATGGTTACCAGCATCAAATTCCCGGGTGTGCAGCTAACGAGTAGGCTGGCTTGGTTGCTCGACAGTGAGAAGCTGGTGAAGCGGGCACAGCGGGGCCTGCACTTTCTGCGCCGCACGAGAAAAGCTCATTTTCCTTCCCCTGTCCTGACCACTTTCAAAAGGGGGACGATCGAGAGCATCCTGTCGTGCGGCATCACAGTCTGGTTTGGAAGCATCCCTGCTTCGGACAGGAAGGCGGTGCAGAGAGTGGTGAGGACGGCTGAAAAGATCGTTGGCAGTTCCCTCCCTCCCATGCAGGACATCACAGTCTGGTTTGGAAGCATCCCTGCTTCGGACAGGAAGGCGGTGCAGAGAGTGGTGAGGACGGCTGAAAAGATCGTTGGCAGTTCCCTCCCTCCCATCCAGGACATCACAGTCTGGTTTGGAAGCATCCCTGCTTCGGACAGGAAGGCGGTGCAGAGAGTGGTGAGGACGGCCGAAAAGATCGTTGGCAGTTCCCTCCCTCCCATCCAGGACATAGCACAGAACTGTTCCTTGAGCAGGGTCCGCGAGATTGTCTGGGACGCTACACATCCTCTTCACGACCTGTTTTCCTTGTTCCCTTCGGGGAGGAGGGGGCTCCGGTGTATCCGAGGCAGAACATCTGGATTCGGTCAGTTTTGTTCCGTACAGTATTAACCTGATGAATTCTAAAGCTTCCTCCTTCCTTTATGTATTCAAGAGGGACAGTGATTAATATTTACATGTTACTTATATGTAAGGGTGTTGGTTGTTGTTAGCTGCGAAGTCGTGTCCGACCCATCGCGACCCTATGGACAACGTTCCTCCAGGCCTTCCTGTCCTCTACCATCTTCTGGAGTCCCTTTAAGCTCACGTCTACTGCTTCAATGTAAGGGTGTAGGTCTACACATAGAGTACGTTTAAATGTGTGTTATGTATGTGTACATTTTGAGAGCAACTAAATTTCATTTTTAATGTGTGCCGTTGTGCCCACAGTAAAAAAAAAATGACAATAAAGGTTATCTATCTATCTGAGGGACACGGTGGCTCAGTGGGTTAGGACGCTGAGCTTGTCGATCAGAAGATCGGCAGTTTGACAGGTTGAATCCCGAGTGCCGCATAGCAGAGTGAGCGCCTGTTACTCGTCCCAGCTTCTGCCAACCTAGCAGTTCGAAAGCACGTCAAAATGCAAGTAGAAAAATAGGGACCACTACGGTGGGAAGGTAACAGCGTTCCATGCGCCTTTGGCGTCTAGTCATGCCGGCCACATGACCACGGAGACGTCCTCGGACAAGCGCTGGCTCTTCGGCTTTGAAACAGAGATGAGCACCGGCCCCTAGAGTTGGAAACGACTAGCACGCATGTGCGGGGGAATCTTTACCTTTATATACATCTATCTATCTATCTATCTATCTATCTATCTATCTATCTATCTATCTGTCTATCTAAAAGAAGTCTTAAATGCAGCAACGTGTTAAACACAAGAGGGCTGCCAACTTGCTTAAAAAACCAAGATAAAGGCAGACATCCTAAGGCATTGAAACTAACCATCATTCCCTTGCTGGAGACCGGCAGGATACTCACCAATATACCAGAGGACCCAGCCTGAAATGTTGTAATAGGAACTGATTAGTTTTCCAGACCTGGAATGAGAGAAGGGGAAAGGGTAGTATTCCTATTTCAGTTTTTTATGTATTTATTTTTATTTTTATTTTAATCCCATTTATATCCCGCTCTTCTCCGAAGACTCAGGGCAGCTTACAATCTAAGCACAAATCAATGTGCTTAGCAATAGCCTTCATTCTACGTATATGCCTGCTTATTAGGGCTTTCGGGGGGCCCCCAGCGGCATTATTACAAAGTCAGCTTATTGCCCCCAACAATCTGGGTCCTCATTTTACCTACCTGGGAAGGATGGAAGGCTGAGTCAACCTTGAGCCTGGTGGGATGCGAACCTGCAATAATTGCAGGCAGCTGGTGTTACTTAAGGAGGCATTAGCCCACTGCTCCACCAAGGCTCTTTCAGAGATTCACGATACCGTAAGGTACTCCTTGACTTATCACCACAATTTAGAGCCAAATTTAGGTTGCTAAGTAAGGCGAGGGTTAAGTGAGCGATGCCCAATTTTATGACCTATTTTTTTTTAAATCATCATTACGAAGCACAAATAGCTGCAGCTGTTAAGTGAATCGCACGGTCTCCCCCCCCCCCCCCGCCCTTGACAGCGTCCTAATTTGTCTGAAATGGTGTTGGGTTTCCTGACTCGAGCAGGGGGTTGTACTAGAAGACCTCCACGGTCCCTTCCAACTCTGTCATTCTGTTACTCTATTCTCTTACTCCAGGGGTCTTCAAACTTGGTCCTTTGATGATTTGTGGACTTCAACTCCCAGAATTCCTCAGCCAGGCACAGTCTCTGCCATTTTAAAATGTCTGGACTTCAACTCCCAGACTTCCTCAGCCAGCATCAGAGGGACACTGACTCCCAGAATTCCCTTTCCTCAGAAGCAGCCCATTTCCTTTTGGGCACATCCATCCTGGAGCTGATTTCCCCCCACCTCCCTATTTTTCCTGGCACAAGTGATGCTGTAATGCTTGCTTTCTGACAGTAGGTGGCACTGCAGTATTGTTTGCATCCCTGTTTAAAGCAGCCTTTTCCAAGTTTCAGTCAGTTTTAAGATGTGTGGACTTCAACTCCCAGAATTCCTCAGCCAACTTGGCTGGCTGGGGAATTCTGGGAGTTGAAGTCCACACGTCTTAAAGTTGCTGAAATCGGTAGACGCTGTTCTAAAGGCTTTTAAATTTATAATTTCCAGGGCCTAGAAATCCAGAAGTGGAGGAATTAAAACTGTCTCTGATATTTTAGGGTTAATGATATGTGTGAGCCCAATCAGTGAGTATCTACATGAAGAGATGTTTTCCTCCTTAATCTTTCCTTCATTAAGCTTCTGGTGCAGCCAAGTCAAATACAGTAGGAGTCTTCCAACTTGGCCCTTTGATGACTTGTGGACTTCAAGTTCCAGAATTCCTCAGCCAGGCATGCCTGGCTGAGGAATTCTGGGAGTTGAAGTCCACAAGTCATCAAAGGGCCAAGTTGGAAGACCCCTGTGTTACTCACTCAAGCAAAGCTCTCCAACTTACATTTCGGTGTAGATCATGCCAGCGAGGGACAGGTTGAGGAATCCCCAGGCCAAAAGGACTTTCCTTGCTTCTGTTTCTTTCCTCATCTTGATGGTCCTGTCAATCAGCGACTCGGAGGGGTTTGCTTCCCCCTGCATTGTCTAGAAAGAGCAAGAACAGAATTTTTCTTAAATTGATATACTGTCCATTAAGAGTATCCTGAGCAACTCTGGGCAGCGATCTATCGATCTTTCAGCCTGTCTCATCCTTGGTTCCCCCACTTTCCTATCTCCTCCGCTAATAACCCAACGAAGGAAGCAGCGAACCCGTCACAGGTCACTCTCCACCCAGAGCCATTCGTTGAGTGACCGCTCAAACTGACAACTGCTAAGAAGTTTCACACTTAACAACCGTCGCGGGATCCACCGTGATCGTGTGATCTAAAATTCAGACGGCAGGCAACTGGTTCACATTTATGACCGTTGCTGCGTTCCCAAGATCACGTGGTCCTCTTTCGCAACGTTCTGGCAAGCAAAGTCAATGGGGGACAGCTGCAATAGTTTACTTAACAACTGTGGCAAGGAAGGTCATAAAATGGGGCAAAACTCAACTTAACTGTTTCGCTTAGGAACAGAAATGCTGGGCTCAGCTGTCGTAAGTTGAGGATTACCTATATCTCAGAGGTCACACAGCTTTTCCTTTAAACAATGTGAAGAGATTGTGTGATCGGGACAGCCTTTTTGATCCTGGATATTTCAATTCTTGATTTCCCCAATACATTCTTTAATGCTATTACTAGTTTTCTTACACTTAGCTCTAAAAATAGCCTTCCTAACGAATAGAATAGAATGCTTTATTTGGCCAAGTGTAATTAGACACACAAGGAATTTGTCTCCGGAGCAGAAGCCCTGAGTGAACACACAAAACAACAGAGTAACAATAATCATTAAGAAAACCAAGTTCATGGCATCTGGCCCTTTCAATTCCTGGCAAATAGATGGGGAAGAAATGGAGGTAGTGACAGATTTTATTTTCCTGGGCTTCAAGATCACCGCAGACGGGGACTGCAGCCAAGAAATTCAAAGACGCTTGCTCCTCAGGAGGAAAGCCATGGCAAATCTAGACAGCACACTAAAAAGCAGAGACGTCACCCTGACAACAAAAGTGCGTATAGTCAAGGCTATGGTCTTCCCAGTTGCAATGTATGACAGTGAAAGTTTGGCTGAGCGCCAAAGAATGGAGGCCTTTGAACTCTGGTGCTGGAGAAGACTCCTGCGAGTCCCTCGGACTGCGAGGCGATCAAACCGGTCGGTCCTAAAGGAGATCAACCCTGACTGCTCTTTAGAAGGCCAGATCCTGAAGCTGAAACTCAAATCCTTTGGCCACCTAACAAGAAGGAAGGACTCACTGGAGAAGAGCCTAATGCTGGGAATGATGGAGGGCAATAGAAGAAGGGGACGACAGAGAAGGAGGTGGCTGGATGGAGTCAATGAAGCAGTAGGCGTGAGCCTAAGTGGACTCCAGAAGATGGTGGAGGACAGGAAGGCCTGGAGGAACGTGGTCCACGGGGTCGCAATGGGTCGGACACGACAACAACAATAATCATAATAATGATTCCAATAAGAGACGGTAGTAGGACATGTGAAGGATAATAATACCACAGCCATACCACACGGGTAAATATACTCAGACATAAGACAGTGCTTTTGGAATTAGGTGTTCAGCAGTGATGGCACAAGGGAAAAAATGTCTTCTGTTTCTAGTTGTTTCGGCACGCAACGCCCTATAGCAGCGTGCAGAGGGAAGGAGTTGAAATAATTTAAGTCCAGGATGCGAGGGGTCTGTAGATATTTTCTCAGCCTTCTTTCTGGCTTGTGCAGTGTACAGGTCCTCAACGGAAGGCAGGTTGGTTGCAGTTGTTTTTTTTCTGCAGTCCTAACTATCCGCTGAAGTCTGCGCCTGTCCCGTTTGGTTGCTGGATCAAACCAGTTACAGAGATACAACTGACAAGACTCAATAATTCGAACTCAGAGCGGAGTCCTTCCCCCTCTGCGTCTCGGCCTGACGTGGCCCCCTGCCCGCTCCCCCCTCCTGCGCTTCCTTTGCCTGGTCCCACTGCCAAAGAGAGCCGCTGTAAGAATCCATTTATATTACATTCATACATGTATGTTTAAAACATTATCCCCTCCCTATGGATTCTGCCATCTCCCGAGGAAGGAGGAGCGGATGTGGATTCAGCTGGCCTTAGGTTATTTCAAAGGCCAAGGGAATCCTTTTGAACTGGGGGGAACAAAAGGGAGGGTTAGAGAAGAAGGCATCTAGACTGTGTCTCCATTTGAATCTGCAGAGGAAGAAAGCAATAACCATAAAGATTCGAAGTTCCTTTTTCCCACGAAAGGGATGACACGAAGTCAAACGATGGTGGGGCTGACCAAATGGAGTTGAGGGAAGGGGGGTTGAACCGGGAACTCTTTATAAAGTTTCAATTTGTAAAACAATACCAAGTCCTGTCTTGTATTCCCACAACCAAGCATGTCCTAGTAAAGATTCCTTTTGGACTGGAACCGACTCCAAGAGTTTTTGTCTTCCTAAGACGTGGATTGGGGTGGGTCCTGACAGCTGCTGCTCCTCCGATCAGAAAATCCGCCCAGCTCCCGTCCACCTTTTGCAAAGGCAGGAGGCGGAATATCTTTACGAAGCTGCCGGATGTTCAGAAGCTCATCCCTGGTCTACGTGATCCGCAGCGAGTCGCAGAAAGCAAGCAAGGAAAAAAAAAGTCAAAACTATTAGAGCGCGTTTCTGCCAGGTTGCGATCAACAGCGCCATCTTGAGGCTTCGCCAGGGAAAAATCAACAAAATGAAAGAATGAATGAATGCCAAAGATTCTTTTTCAGGAGGCAACTGGACTTTGTTTCTCTTTGAAGATGTTTCGCTTCTCATCCAAGAAGCTTCTTCAGCTCTATGGATGACTGAGACTCTCCATAGACGGATGAATGAATGAATGAATGAATGAAAGAAAAAGATTCTTTTTCAGGAGGCAACTGGACTTTCTTGTTTTTCTTTGAAGACGTTTCACTTCTCATCCAAGAAGCTTCTTCAGTTCTATGGACGACTGAGACTCTCCATAGACGGATGGAAGAAAGAAAGAAAGAAAGAAAGAAAGAAAGAAAGAAAGAAAGAAAGAAAGAAAGAAAGCAAGCAAGCAAGCAAGCAAGCAAGAAAGAAAGAAAGAAAGAAAGAAAGAAAGAAAGAAAGAAAGAAAGAAAGAAAGAAAGAAAGAAAGAAAGAAAGAAAGAAAGAAAGACATTCTTTTTCAGGAGGCAACTGGATTTTCTTTCTCTTTGAAGATGTTTCGCTTCTCATCCAAGAAGCTTCTTCAGCTCTATGGACGACTGAGACTCTCCATAGACAGATGAATGAATGAATGAATGAATGAATGAATGAATGAATGAATGAAAGAAAAAGATTCTTTTTCAGGAGGCAACTGGACTTTCTTGTTTTTCTTTGAAGACGTTTCACTTCTCATCCAAGAAGCTTCTTCAGTTCTATGGACGACTGAGACTCTCCATAGACGGATGAAAGAAAGAAAGAAAGAAAGAAAGAAAGAAAGAAAGAAAGAAAGAAAGAAAGGAAGAAAGAAAGAAAGAGATTCTTTTTCAGGAGGCAACTGGACTTTCTTGTCTTTCTTTGAAGACGTTTCACTTCTCATCCAAGAAGCTTCTTCAGTTCTATGGACAACTGAGACTCTCCATAGACGGATGGATGAAAGAAAGAAAGAAAGAAAGAAAGAAAGAAAGAAAGAAAGAAAGAAAGAAAGAAAGAGATTCTTTTTCAGGAGGCAACTGGACTTTGTTTTTCTTTGAAAACGTTTCACTTCTCATCCAAGAAGCTTCTTCAGCTCTATGGATGACTGAGAGTCTCCATAGACGGATGAATGAATGAATGAATGAATGAATGAATGAATGAATGAATGAATGAATGAATCTGATTCAATGGGGAGGGTTTCCCCCGCCCGCTCGGCCCCGCAAAACCTCACCACAATTGTGCCTACCCCACAATTCGCAGGTTGCGGGCACACAGATGCCGGATCCGACCCAGGCGAGTTCCCGCTGCAAAGGCAAACGCGGCGCGGTTAAATGACGCAGGAAAGAATTGGGACGGCGCCTTTAAGAGCGGCGTGGGGAAAAAACACAACGGTCCGTGGCGCGAGGGATGCTGGGAAATGTGGTCCAAGCGGTCTCGCGGGCGCCATGTTGGCAGGCGGGGCCTCACGTGGATTAGCTTCTTAATGCCGGTTTGAGGGGGCTGCGGGGCAAGGACCCCCCCACATCAAAACATTGTGGGGAAGGGAGGGAAGAGCGCATGCGCACTCCCTATAACGGGGGAAGAAAATAACAATCGACACCCCCCCACCCCCCAAAAAAATACGGCAACCTTCGTGTAGCTTACCAGCACGGGTTCGCCTTCCTGGCCCGAACTGCGCCTGCGCAGCGGTGTTTGCCTCCCCCTCCCTCCTGTATGCTCAGTCTAATTGGATGCGAGGAAGAACCGAGGCCGCCGCGGCGAAGGCGGGCTTTGTTGCCGAGGCGACGGGCGCGAAGGAGGGGATTGGCGGCCGCCCTCGTGATCAGCGCCGATTGGCCGAGGCTCTCTTTGACGTTTTGGCGGGAAGAATGTAAAAGGATCAAATGCCTTTCGATGGGTTTCTGGAGATTTCTTCAAAATGTTTTATGAGGCGCTGAGTTTGGGATCCTGGCTGGATTCATGGAGAGGGAGGGTGCCAAGGGGAATCCGCCCTTGTGATAGATCTCCAAGGAGTAGAATACAAACACAAAGGAAATAAACAGGACCTAAGCCATGGCTTGTCTAACCGTGATAGCATTCACACAATATCTGAAGCCATCGATCCAGCTGAAGTGTACAATCACCAACTGGGTTTACTCAGACGTGCCTTGTCTAACCATAATAGTGTTCACACAGTTCTAAAGTTCTGTCCATCCAATTGTGACTTACAACCACAAGCTATGTTCACACAGGATCTAAACCATGGCTTCCTTTAACAATGATAGCATGCACACCATATTGAAAGCCATTGATCCCCAGTGAGAACGCCCTCCCCCTGGGGATCACCCGTCGGCAATCCTTGACCGGTGGTACCCTGAGGAGACCCTCCCTGTGGGAGCGCCTACCCTATGGAATCAACTGCCAACGGAACTCCGGACTGCCCCCTCCCCAGATACCCATCCATTGCCTTGCCTTCCATCATCGCCTTGTCTCCTGCCACAAAGGAGGGGGTCAACATATTTTCCAAAGCACCAGATGGCAGGACAAGAAATAATGGATGGAAACCAATCAAGGTTTCCAGTTTTGCATCCAGTTTTGTTCAAGATGATGTAAAAAAAGATGTTGAGACTCTAGAAAGAACGCAGAGAAGAGTAACAAAGATGATCAGGGGACTGGAGGGTAAAACATACAAGGAACAGTGGCTGGAATTGGGCATGTCTAGTTTAATGACGCGGGACGCGATGGCTCAGTGGGTTAGGACGCTGAGCTTGTCGATCAGAAGGTCGGCAGTTTGGCGGGTCGAATCCCGAGTGCCGCGTAGCAGAGTGAGCGCCTGTTACTCGTCCCAGCTTCTGCCAACCTAGCAGTTCGAAAGCACGTAAAAATGCAAGTAGAAAAATAGGGACCACCACGGTGGGAAGGTAACAGCGTTCCGTGCGCCTTTGGCGTCTAGTCATGCCGGCCACATGACCACGGAGACGTCCTCGGACAAGCGCTGGCTCTTCGGCTTTGAAACGGAGATGAGCACCGGCCCCTAGAGTCGGAAACGACTAGCACGCATGTGCGGGGGAACCTTTACCTTTACCTTAGTTTAATGAAGAGAAGGACCAGCGGGAGTTATGTATTGGGCTCACTTGTAACACGTGGTAAGCTGGAGCAGCTAACGGCTCTCCAGCAACTCAGACTCCCCGTCTCCAGTGCTGCTATTGGCTGTCCCTAGGCGGCAATGGGTTGCTTCAAACCTATTGGCTGCCGCCTAGGGGGCAGGCTATAAATTGCTGCAGGCTGCAGCCCAATTCTCAGTTCAGATCCTGCAAGCAATAAACCATGAGCTTTGCTGAACTCACTTGCCTCGCCTCCTTTCCTGTGCAACGAACCCACTACACAACAGGGGACATGATAGCAGCCTTCCAATATCTCAGGGGCTGCCCCAAAGAAGAGGGAGTCAAGCTATTCTCCAAAGCACCCAAAGGCAGGACAAGAAGCAACGGATGGAAACTAACCAAGGAGAGAAGCAACCTAGAACTAAGGAGAGATTTCCTGACAATGAGGACAATTAACCAGTGGAACAACCTGCCTCCAGAAGTGGTGAATGCTCCAACACTGGAAGTTTTTAAGAAGAGACTGGACAGCCATTTGTCTGAAATGGTATAGGGTTTCCTGCCTGACCAGGGGGTTGGACTAGAAGACCTCCAAGGTCCCTCCCAACTTTATTGTTGTTGCTGCTGCTGCTGCTGTTGTTAATATTATTATTATTATTATTTTTGTTGTTGTTGTTGTTGTTGTTGTTGTTGTTGTTGTTGTTGTTATTATTATTATTATTATTATTATTATTATTATTATAACGAAGCAACCTGGAATTAAGGAGAAACTTCCTGGCAGTGAGGACAATTAATCAGTGGAACCGCTTGCCACCAGACGTTTTTGGAGCTCCGTCACTGGAGGTTTTTAAGAAGAGATTAGACAACCACTTGTCTGAAATAGCATAAGTTCTCCTGCTTGAGCAGGGGATTGGACTAGAAGACCTCCAAGGTCCCTTCCAGCTATTTTTATTGACTATTTGTCTTTCATTATGACAATACGTCCCTTAATGCTTCTTTTCCCAAATACTCCTAGGAGTGATTTGCTCCTTCAGGTGATATGGATGGGTATAACTTGGCACCAAAAATCTATATGATAATGTTCTCCATTCAGTCGTGTCCAACTCTTGGTGATTCTGTGGGATTCCACGGCTTCCAATTTTGCACTACTTCTTTTGAGTCTCTCTCGTGTTCTGACTGGTGTCAGTTTTGATGGTGTCCACCCACCGTGTCCTTTGGCAGCCTGGTTTCATTGGACCGCTAATTCTTCCCAGCATAACGGCTTTTTCCCCCGCACGACATGGCCAAAATAAGTGAGACACGGTTTCGTGATTTTGCCTCCCAGTGAGACGTCTGGTATGATGTGCTCCAGGGCTTGCTTGTTGGTCCCCTTTCCTGTCCGAGGAACATATAGGTAGCTATATGAGAACATGATAGATAGAGCAAACTAACCTATATTTGGTTGCCAGGCTGGTGCCCTGCTTTTCTAACGATCTTATGCAACAATCCATGTGCAACTATCCATTTGCAAAGGGCATCCTTCATCTGCAGAATTCACTGCTACAAGATGTGATGGCCACCAAGATGGCCGATTTAAGAGAAGGTTGAATACACTCAAAAGAGACAGGTGCCACAAAGGCAAAGACTCCATGTTACCTTTAAGTTGGGACCAGCATGCTTCCAAACATCACCTGTAGGAGGAGAGAGGTGGGTCTCCATCTTCTCCTGGTGAACATCTGCAGGTATCAAGTAAGGAGAAACCAAATGTTGAACTAGGATAGGTGTTGGCCTGACCCAACAAACCTGTTCCTAGATTTCCTGAACTTCCTTCCAACAAGAACAATGAGGTGGGCCATTATCTTGGACAGCTTTTCACTAGAGATGGGATAAATTCATGAAGGACAAGTCAACTGAGTGCCATCAGCCGTGAAGACTCCATATTACGTCTAGGCTGAGGGCATCGTATCTCCAAATATCAACCGTAGAAGACCAACAGTGGAAGACAGGTGGGTCTCCACCTCCTGCTTGAGGACTTCCCAGAAACACCTATGAGAAGGCCAACGCGGCACCAAGCTGGACCTTGACCTTTTCGCGCCAAGGCTTAATCTTCTGAGGCAGACCCCAAAAGTGGACAGGTTATTCAAAGGACGTTTGGTAGTCTCCATGGTTACAAGAATGCTCCAGAACAGGGTTCTAGGTCTTGCAGACCACAGCTTGGGAAACAATCCGTGTCAACACAATCCGTTGCCCTGGCCACTGGACTGCTGCCTTAGTTCCCATTTTCCTGGGCGCTTCTCTAACTTTTGGCCCAGGATTTTGGACATTTCTGAAAAGCAAGTTTTTCCCCCCCTCTCTCTGTCTCTCTTTCTAATGGCTTTCCCTTTTCTTTATTCCTGGTGGCATTCTTTTGACAAGGGGCAGATGCCCCCTGCCCCCCGCAAGGACATCCCCTGTGAGGAGGAGGAAGAGGAGGATGAGGAAGTTTGCTGGTTCCTGGGAGAAATGCTGCTTTTTTACTGTTTGGTTGTCGTCGTTCTACAACTCTGTTCCCTCTGGGGGAAGACGGTAAGAGTCGATCACCAGCTGTCATTTGTAATTTGAGGAGAGGACCTCAAGCCACAAAAATCCCTCTGGGTCAGCTCGGCCATGTTGTCCCCATAACGGGCCACCAAAACCTCCAAGAAGTTTCACGCAACCAGAGCTAAAATCTGCCGCTAACAGTTGCATGAATATGCTGATAGACTGCTACTGCACGTGGAGCTTTACAGTAGCCACTGTGACAAATAGTCAATAACAAAGGTAGTCCTCGACTTACAACAGTTCATCTAGTAGGACCATTCAAAGTTACAACGGCACCGAACAAAGTAACTTATGACCGGTTTTCCACACTTACGACCAGTGCAGAATCCCCACGGTGACATGATTAAATTTTGGACGTTGGCAACTGATTCTTATTTCTGACAGTTGTGGTGTCCCTGAGTTATGTCATCACCGTTTGCGACCTTCTGACAAGCAAAGTCAATGGGGAAGCAAGATTCACTTAACAACTGTGGGAAGAAAGGTCCTAAAATGGGGCAAAACTCACTTAACAACCGTCATGCTTAGCAACAGAAATTGTGGTCGTTAAATCGAGGACTACCTGTAGACCAACCTTGTCACCGTACCTTCGACATGACCCAAAGGGAACCGCCGTGGCTTCAAATCTTGTATTAAAAGCTGGCTCCAAACCCCAAGCTGTGTTCACACAACATGCTAAGGCCATCGTTAAGGGAACAACGGTTTAAAATGTTGTGTGAACGCAGCCTGCGGTTCTTAAAAAAAACCATTATCCTGCATTCACACGATACTGAACCTCAAACTGTAAACTAATAAGCCATAAACTCTGTGATCTGTTTTTCTCCTATGCATTCTTATGGTTCTTTCAAAATTGATCATTCACGTTTTCCATATTTCCTGGCGCAGTTTTTCCTGAAACAACCTTGTGGAACGCTGACCTGCAACTGGAAGGCCCATTCAAACGGTAAACACTTATGTTCCTTCAAGCAGCATGTTTTACATCGGGGATGTGCAACCTTGTCAACTTGTAAGACCTGTGGACCTCAACTCCCAGAATTCCTCAGCCAGCCACGCAACCTTGTCAACTTGAAGACCTGTGGACCTCAACTCCCAGAATTCCTCAGCCAGCCACGCAACCTTGTCCACTTCAAGACCTGTGGACCTCAACTCCCAGAATTCCTCAGCCAGCCACGCAACCTTGTCACCTTGAAGACCTGTGGACCTCAATTCCCAGAATTCCTCAGCCAGCCACGCAACCTTGTCACCTTGAAGACCTGTGGACCTCAACTCCCAGAATTCCTCAGCCAGCCACGCAACCTTGTCAACTTGAAGACCTGTGGACCTCAACTCCCAGAATTCCTGGGAGTTGAAGTCCAGTGGTCTTAAAATTGACAAGGTTGAACACCTATGTTTTATACCATAAATGAACAAATGATGTGGATAGATCCCGAAAGAAACCAGGACTTCTAGACCTGTGCGTTCTTTCTGGGACGGGGAAAATTTTGGCGTAGCGAGCTAAGCCCCACTTCAGTTTTCCCACCGCTTACTTATCCAGGGTTAACTGTCCCGTGGCTTAATCCGTTCACTCCCTTTCCAGGGACACCAAATGACCAACTCACCTGAACTCAGGGCCAGATTCTTAGACTACCCTATGCAGGGCTGGACTCAGGCAAACCGCTGGGGAACATCTCTGCACAATGTTACAACCCAGCTAGTGTGGTTTTATTCATTTATGAAACATATATGTACATAGGGAGTCCTGGACTCAGCCTCAAAACGGAGCCCTCAGATACCGTTGTAAGTTGGGACGGTCGCTAATCATGCCACCGCGGGAGCGGAAAGACTTACGACTTTATTTGTCAGCTGGGGTTAAACTAACCTGGCTGTACATGTGACCACGGGGATGGTGCAACCGCCGTATCTGTGAAAAAGGGCCACCAGCCCCATTTTTTCAGCGGCAACTGCCCTTTTGTAAATCTGTATTATTGTGAACTCTAAAGCTTCCTCCTTCCTTGCCGTATTCAAGACGGACGGTGTCACGGTTCCGACAGATTGAAAACCATTTTGAAAGAACTTCAAGGCAAAGATTTCTTCCTTAAAGAACATTTTATTTTGGAAGCAAGGTATCGGCGCCTACAAAGGTGAACCCAAGACTAAATTCCCCTCCCCCCCAGGGTGCAAAGTTGCAAGTTACATTTCCCACCCCAAATTGCTGTCATAAATCACATTTCACCCATTGTTAGAAAACGCAGCTGCTCCAGCCTGCTAAAAATGTGGTCAGCAAATGACCTTGGTTCCCATCCATGTGAATTGTTTTGGCCAGGGGTAGGCAACCTCGGCTCTTTTATGACTCATTGGACTTCAACTCCCAGAATTCCTGAGTCAGCTGACTCAGGAATTCTGGGAGTTGAAGTCCAATAAGTCATAAAAGAGCCGAGGTTGCCTACCCCTGGTTTTGGCTAACTGAGAATTACCCCGCCCCTCCTCCTCCTAACTGAAAAATGTGGCGAAATGAAAATGGCTTCAATTCGGATTGTCACAGGGTTGACAGACAGTGATTAATATTTAGATGTTACTTATACGTAAGGGTGTAGGTCTGTACATATGTTGTTTATAGCATGTTTAAATGTGTGTTATGTATATGTACACTTTGAGAGCAAGGAACTAAATTTCATTTTTAATGGGTGCCATTGTGCCCACAGTAAAAAAAATGACAATAAAGGTCTGTCTATCTATCTATCTATCTATCTATCTATCTATCTATCTATCTATCTATCTATCTATTTATCTATCCATTTATCCATCCATCTATCTATCTATCTATCTATCTATCTATCTATCTATCTATCTATCTATCCATCCATCCATCCATCCACCTACCTAGCTAGCTATTATCTATCTATCTATCTATCTATCTATCTATCTATCTATCTATCTATCCATCCATCCTTCCTTCCATCTATCCATCCATCTATTTAACCATCCATCCCTCCACCTACCTACCTATTATCTATCTATCTAGCCATTCATCCATCTACCTACCAACCTACATATTATCTATCTATCTATCTATCTATCTATCTATCTATCTATCTATCTATCTATCTATCTAAATTTGAATGGTCACTCAGTTGTGGTCGTACCTTTACCTCCCAGGTGCCAAGCACCCAAAGTTTGATCACACGATCAATCCTGCCACAGTTGTGTGTGTGTGTGCAAAGACTGAGCGTAAGTCTCTTTTTTTCAGTGCCATTGTAACTCCAAACGGTCGCTAAGCGAACGGTCGTAAGTTGAGGACCGCCTGCAATTTGTCCCTTCCTCTCCCGCTTTTAGGGGGCCAAGGCTGCAGCTGCCAGTGTCACTGCGAGTTCACCATCTGTGGCCTGTTTAGGAAGATCTTTGGGGGGAAAGAAAACCAAGAGGACGGGGACCCCCCAGTCTCACCCCCCATCAAGAAACGCCTGAAGAAGCGTCTCTCCTTGCTCAGTCAGCAGACCTTCTGCGACAGCGATTCCTCGGCCACCGGCAGCCAGGATTCCCAGCTGTCCTCGTGGAAGTGCAGCCAGACGGGCGACAGCATCAGCCTCGCCAGCCGGAAGAGGAAGCAGCGGACGGCCAAGACCCCCCGGGACCCCGAGACCTCCTGGATGAGGCAACAGCCCTGCATGCGTTGCAAAGCGAAGCGGACACGTGAATGGCTGGTGCACCACTTCTACAGCAAAGATTCACCTTTGCAAAGCAAGAAAAACTGAGTCCCGGCCAGAGGGGACTTTCGGGGACCCCCGTGCTGGCCAAGCCACTTTTGGGGGGCCACTTTTGGGTGGGCCGCTGGCCCTGCTGCCCCAGATGACTCGTATCAATAAAAGATAGAGATGCATTGTAAGCAATGGTGGCGTTTTTCACACAGCTGTAAAAGGGTGGATTGGTTAAAGTACATTAGGCTCTCCAAACGTGGCAACTTTAAGTCTTGTGGACTTCAACTCCCAGAATTCTCCAGGCAGCTTTAGAAAAAGATGTGAGGACTTCAACTCCCAGAATTCCTCAGCCAGCCAGACAGGAAGCTGTAAAGACTTGAACTCCCAGAATTCCCCAGCCAGCCAGCCAGCCAGCAACATGTGAGGACTTCAACTCCCAGAATTCCCCAGCCAGCCATGCAGGAAGATATGAGGACTTCCAGAATTCCTCAGCAAGCCAGACAGGAAGCTGTGAAGACTTCAACTCCCAGAATTCCTCAGCAAGCCAGACAGGAAGCTGTGAAGACTTCAACTCCCAGAATTCCCCAGTCTGGCTGAGGAATTCTGGGAGCTGAAGTCCACAAATCTTACAGTTGCCAAGTTGGGAGACCTCTGATGTACACTGTCTGACTTTACAATGGTCTAACAACACTGCTGGGTCATTAATCTTGCTAGTTTGCTGTCACATTCATTACTTGCAACACAAACATTTTGCTTTTAGGCTGCAAGGCTCCTGTTGTATAGGTAGATTAGCAGGGGAGTGGTTTCCCCACCGGCGGGAAATCCACGAGCCTGGGTTGGGTAATGCTTCCTGTGGTGGGAGATTCCCGGCCGGGGGTTGGCTAGCGTCCAGCGGCTGCCGGACATATATTGAGCCACCTGGACGGGGATCCCCAGTTGACTCCACGTGTATCAATAAAGCATTGCTGCAATACCTCGCTGTGTCGGAGTGGTCGATCCGGACTTAACAGTGGCGACGAAGGTGGGATCGTCCGGCGGAACAGCGAAGGAACGAGCGGAAGCAAGCAACGCGCGAAGCGGGAATTTCAAACCGCCGTCAACCGTAGCAGCCGATCTCAGGGAACAGAAGCAGAATGGCACAAGTCGGATCTCTGAAGGAATTCGACCCAAATTACCCCGAAGACTGGGAGGAGTACGTCGGCCAGGTCGAGGGATTCATGCTCGTAAACGGAATCACCGACGACCGGAAAAAAGCGGCGGCGCTCCTCACCATCAGCGGCACACCGGTTTACCGGGTTGCCGTAGGACTGTGCCAACCGTTGCCGGTGTCCAGCGTCTCATACGCAGATTTACTGGCGAAGCTAAAGGTTCACTTCACCCCAAAAAGATCAGAGCTATACTGGCGGCGAATTTTTGAAAAAAGGAACCAGAAGCCCGGCGAATCGATAACCCAGTTCGTGGCCGCCGTGAGAGAATCGGCCCTGCGTTGCAAGTACGACAATTTAGAGATCCGGATCCGTGACCGGGTGGTTTTGGGCTTGCGGGACGAACAGCTTCAGAACAGAATAATCGCAAAGCCCACTGGAAATTTGCAAGAAGTGCTAGACGAACTCCTCACCTACGAATCGACCGGGAGACGCGACCCCCCCACACACACTAGCAATGGCGCGGCAGCGGAAATCAATATGGAAAGCCATGTGGACGGTGGGGAGGTAGACTACGCATGGGAAGCCGACATAGATGAGGTCGCCCGCAGGTTCGGGAAAATGACGACAAGAACCAACCGCCCGGACAACACAGATTGAGCAAAAAAGCAACAACAACCACCAACACAAAGGTTCCAGAGGGACAATCCAACCCGACCACGAGAACCCGACGCCAGGTGTGGCAGCTGCGGCGGCGGCCACCCCCGATCTACCTGCCGGTTCCGCAACACGAAATGCAGGAACTGTGGAAAGACGGGACACATTCAAGCAATCTGCCGAGGGAGACCGCGCAATAACCAACTACACGACATCGACGCATGGCCCTTAGGTAAGGTAACCCCCCCGATCGAGTGGCAGAGAGGACCCTAGGCCTAAGGCATGACCCCCCAACTGCGGGAAGGGGGTGGGAGTCAACCACATTGGGAGCCCCAGGGTCAATCACATACTGAGCCCTAAATTAAAAATCGAGGTCCGGCTGCAGGGCGTTCCCTGCAGGATGGAAGTAGACTCGGGGGCCTCAGTATCGATCATATCTAGCAGTACCCTAAAACACATCGAAGCGAAGAGCGGGCAGACAATCCCCCTAACCCAAACTAGAATCCAATTAGCGGACTTCCAGAGATCGCCCATAAACGTTAAGGGAAAGGTCACCGTAACGGTCAGCTACAAGGGATTTAGGGGCCCCCTAGACCTCCTGGTCACCGAGGGCTAGAGGACCAGCCTAGTGCGCCTCAATTGGTTTAAGGCCCTAGGTATTTGGGTGGGGGGAATAAACACGGTCCACAGCCGGAACCTCAAAACCGTCTGCGATAATTTCGCAGACGTATTTGATGGTTCCTTAGGAACATACAAGGGCCCCCCCATTAATTTCAATCTGGATCCAGCAGTTAAACCCATCAGGCTTAAGGCCCGGAGGGTGCCCTTCGCACTCAAGGAAAAAATAGATGCCGAGCTAGAAAAGTTAGTAGGCCAGGGCGTGCTGGAACCAGTAGAAGGAGGGCCCTGGGAGACACCAATCGTCACGCCCCTGAAACCTAACGGGGACGTGAGGATTTGTGCCGACTATAAGGCTACCCTTAACCTAGCTATGAAAAAACATGCTTACCCGGTCCCGACGGTGAAGCAGGTCCTCGCCACGATACAGGACGGCGCCATCTTCGCCAAGCTCGACTTGGCGCAGGCGTATTTGCAACTTACTGTTTCTAAGGAAGCCGCCGAGGCTCAAACAATAGTTACCCACAAGGGGGCGTTTCGAGTTCACAGGCTGCAGTTTGGAATTGCTGCAGCTCCAGGCATCTTCCAAGAAGTGATGGAGAGGACCCTAAAGGGCATACCTGGAGTATGCCCTTACTTCGATGATGTCTTGGTAGCTGGAAAAACAGAAGAAATCCTGGCAGACAGGCTGGAAAAGGTACTAAAAAAATTCAGGGAGGCTGGGCTCAAGCTAAAAAAGGAAAAATGTTGCATTGGAGTTAAATCCACTGAATTTTTAGGATACAGGATAGATGCTCAGGGCATTCATCCCACTGAGGAAAAAATAAGGGCAATTAAATCAGCACCTGAACCTAAGAATAAGGCAGAACTCCAAGCATTCTTAGGTCTTATAAATTTTTATCACTCATTCCTGCCACATAAAGCTGCCATAGCCGAGCCCTTACACAGACTGCTGGATAAACAGACCATGTGGCAGTGGCAGGACAAACATAGACAAAGCTTCCAAACACTGAAGGACTTATTGTCCAGCAGATCCACAGTCACACATTTTATAGAGGGCAAACCAATTTACCTCGCCTGCGATGCATCACCTTATGGGGTTGGTGCAGTGATTAGCCACATGGATGACCAGGGAATCCAGAGGCCTATTGCATATTATTCTAGAACCCTCACCAAAGCAGAAAGGAATTATGCACAGATAGACCGGGAAGCACTAGCCATCGTGGCTGGCGTCAAAAAGTTTCATGACTATCTGTACGGCAGGAACTTCACAATATTTACTGACCATAAACCCCTTTTAGGCCTATTCACCACAGACAGACAGACCCCACAGATCATGTCTCCTAGGATGCTCAGATGGTCAATATTCCTAGCAGCATACACCTTCTCCATTAAGCACAGACCGGGAAAGGAAATGGGCCACGCTGATGCCCTCAGCAGACTGCCCCTAATAAGTACCGGACCTGACCCAGCACCAGAGGGTCTCATCTTATCACTGCAAGAGCTCCCAGAATGCCCATTGTCAGCTCGAGACATTGCCAAAGCCATCAGCAGGGACTCTACACTCAGCAGGATAGCAACTTGGGTCCAAGGGGGATGGCCCATGGAGAACCCTGACACCAAATTCACACCATATTACAGGAGGAAGGATGAAATGTCATCACACCAGGGGTGCCTACTGTGGGGGAACAGGGTAGTCATACCAGAGGCGCAAAGGAACACAGTCATAACAGAACTGCATGAGGGTCACCCAGGGGTGGTGCGAATGAAGGCATTAGCCAGAAGTCATTTGTGGTGGCCGGGACTGGACAAGGCAATTGAGGAAAGAGTAGCCGGGTGCTACCAGTGCCAGAAGTCCAGGCCAGAACTGACACACAACCCAGTACACCGGTGGGAAGTGGCTCGCAACCCATGGTCACGCATACACATAGATTTCGCAGGGCCATTCCAGGGGCAGACCTTCTTGGTGGTAGTGGACAGCTACTCCCGGTGGTTGGAGGTCGTGCCTGTAAAGACCACGACAGCCGCTAAAACAATACAGGTCTTGCGGGGACTCTTTGCCACCCACGGGTTACCTGACGTACTGGTCTCTGACAATGGCCCGCAATTCACATCTGCTGAATTTCAGGATTTCCTCAAGGCCAACTGGATTAGGCACGCGACGTCGGCCCCCTTCCACCCCTCCTCCAACGGATAAGCCGAAAGGAACGTCAGGACTACCAAGGAAGCATTGAGGAGAATCATCCAAGGTGATTGGCACCAGAGACTGGCCCAGTTCTTGCTGGCCCAACATACAACACCTTGCACTGCCACGGGGAAAAGTCCAGCCGAAATGAGGTGGGGCAAGAGACTGACAACCAAACTAGACAGGCTCCACCCAGACCGACTACCCGTGGAAGCTGAACAAGACAGTGCAACCAGGTCCCTGAACAGCGGGGACTTAGTGTGGGCCAGGAACTATGGACCGGGGGATAGGTGGACACAAGGGGTAGTCATAGACAAAACAGGCCCACTATCATACATCATAGAGGGGGAAGGGGATCAGCAGATCAGGCGGCACATCGATCAGCTGAGGAAAAGGTCTCTGGAATTCACCAAGGGGGTGACAAGAGGGGACCCCTTAACACAAGACAACAACAATAGTCGGGACTGGCGAGTAAATACACACCCAAGGCAAAGGGAATCACCACCTCAGGGGGACAAGAGGGCACAACAAGCAACCTTAATAATAACACAACAGCCCGTAGACCCGACACCTGCAATAACACCCCAAGCGGCCGTAAGGTCCAACGGGGAAACCAACATCAGAACAGACATTCCAGTGGGGAGGTATCCCATCAGGACTCACAAGCCACCCACATACTTAAAAGATTACGTTAGATAATAACTTCATCTGGGGGGGAAGGGGTGTTGTATAGGTAGATTAGCAGGGGAGTGGTTTCCCCACTGGCGGGAAATCCACGAGCCTGGGTTGGGTAATGCTTCCTGTGGCGGGAGATTCCCGGCCGGGGGTTGGCTAGCGTCCAGCGGCTGCCGGACATATATTGAGCCACCTGGACGGGGATCCCCAGTTGACTCCACGTGTATCAATAAAGCATTGCTGCAATACCTCGCTGTGTCGGAGTGGTCGATCCGGACTTAACAGCTCCGACCCTGACCTTGAAGTGTGTGTGTAGTGTGTTTTGAGTGTGTGAATTTGTGTGCCTGTGTGTGTCTGTGCATTTACTACATTCAGCATGCAGTGTTGTTTTTTTCCAACCAGATCCCCTCCCAAGGCTGGACAGGCTGCGAATTATGACAGCTGTGTAGCATACACATTAGATTTAAGCTCAGTGTTTAGTTAAATATCCAAACAACATTTTTTAAAAAAATAAAGATTATTATTGGAAAAGAATGGCAATACACTCTGAAGTGTCTTGAGTTTCTTAGAAGTAGCGCTGGGCATCGTCCCTTCCTTTTTTTTAAAAAAGAAATAAGATTAAAAAAAATTCTCAAGAAAAGGAAAATGCACAGACACTTGGAAGCAATAGACCGCGAATACATTTGAATTCTGTGTGTGTGTGTGTGCTTTGTCAATGTCTGCGTTTGCACTTTCCTGTGTCATGGCTTGTTAACCATGGTTGGTCTGTTCAAAACAGAAACCCTGTTTGTAAACCACAATGGCTCTGGGCTCATTGAACCCATTAAACCCAAACTGAATAAGCCACGCTGTAGCTGAATGTGATGCATAAACCTTGCTAGCGTGTTGTGTCTGTTGCAGTAGAGAGAGACCTAGTTCTGAACGCCTGATCCTGGCGTATTTCATTTTGCAGTTGAAATCAGCACAGTTATTTGCTGGAGATTACGTACTGCCCTTCTGAACATTATTAACTGATACTTTAATTGGATTAAAAAACAAAATACATTGAAATGTATAGTCACAATAACACTGTTAGCAATCAATCCCAAAGAGATTTTGATCCAGCAGAAAGCCAGACCTTTTCAAAATTTAGTTAGGGAGAGGCTAAGCCAGGGGTAGGCAACCATGGCTCTTTTATGACTCGTGGACTTCAACTCCCAGAATTCCTGAGCCAGCATAGCATAGCTGGCTCAGGAATTCTGGGAGTTGAAGTCCACGAGTCATAAAAGAGCCAAGGTTACCTACCCCTGGGCTAAGCTCTAAAGCAATGTTTCTCAATCTCAGCCACTTTAAGATGGGTGGACTTCAACTCCCAGAATTCCCCAGCCAGCATACTTTATGATGGTGGACTTCAACTCCCAGAATTCCCCAGCCAGCATACTTTATGATGGTGGACTTCAACTCCCAGAATTCCCCAGCCAGCCCACTTTAAGACAGGTGGACTTCAACTCCCAGAATTCCCTAGCCGCCATGCTTTAAGTCGTCTGCCCCTCAAAGTTTTTGCCCACGTTGAGAGAAGACAACAAGAAAGCCAGCGTGCTTTACGATGGGTGGACTTCAACTCCCAGAATTCTGTGGCTGGCTGGGGAATTCTGGGAGTTGAAGTCCACTCATCTGAAAGACACCAAAGCTGAGATACCCTTGTCTAAAACTATAACCGTGGAGATCACCTTGTCCAATCAGAGACCTCTATAGAGGAAAGGTCCCCAAAAATACAGGTTAAAAAGAGATGGTTATTCGCTGGCAGAGTTGTGGACGCCATCTTGACTTTTTTGCCCCCTCTGAGCTTAGTCCCATGCTCTGTGCAGGAATGGCCAACACATCAAGTCCCCGCATGATGGACACGTGTGCTCCATCCCTCCCGCCCCAAAACGAGGCCGTCTCCACCCAACTGCGAAGGAACGTTTTTATTTATTTATGCATTTATGCGTTTCTCAAATTTATAGAGTCAGCCGTCTCAGCGGAAGTGACTCTTGCTGCAAGAAGCCTTTCTTGCCTAGTGGTTAGCTAATTGCCACCTTCCGTCGCTTTGAGTAACCATCTTTGCTCCATGCCACAGATACAGCTAGTTGTCTACTTAGGACAGGGATCTTCAAACTTGGCCCTTTTGTGACTTGTGGACTTCAACTCCCAGAATTCCCCAGCCACCTTTAAGATAGGTGGACTTCAGCATGCCTGGCTGAGGAATTCTGGGAGTTGAAGTCCACGAGTCATAAAAGAGCCAAGGTTGCCTACCCCTGGGCGAAGCTCTAAAGCAATGTTTCTCAAACTCAGCCACTTTAAGATGGGTGGACTTCAACTCCCAGAATTCCCCAGCCAGCATACTTTAAGATGGGTGGACTTCAACTCCCAGAATTCCCCAGCCAGGCCACTTTAAGACAGGTGGACTTCAACTCCCAGAATTCCTTAGCCGCCATGCTTTAAGTCCTCTGCCCCTCAAAGTTTTTGCCCACGTTGAGAGAAGACAACAAGAAAGCTGACTCAGCTTTCATTTCACCCTTTTGTGAGGTTGGGTGGACCCACAACTCAACCTTCCCTTAAAAATATGTGTTTCCCCCCCCCCCAGGAGGAGAAAAAAAACACCCTTCTGAGTCACATCCACTCTTGCCGAAGTAGCCTTGGGCAATTCGGAAAACCGAGAATGGGGTGTGTGGCTACACGTAGGTTACTAATCAAACAATTCTTCTAACCTTTCATTATCGCTCTTGCGTTGTTCTTGGCAATAAGTCCTGCAAAGGGTGTTTGCTCCTTCCTGGGAATTTCTGCAGATGCAGCCCTTTTAGAACATGACCTAGGAGTAGATTAGCGAAGACACGTTCCCATAAATACAGCCCAACTGGACCTCAATTCTCCTGTTTCTGGAACTTTCCACCATGAAGCTAATCCTGTTGTTTGGAGTTTTGCTTGGGGTCACCTGGAGCCTGGAAACCTTTGAAGGGTAAGCTGGCTTCATGCTAGTCTGTTAGGATGCACCAATTGCTTAGTGCAGGGGTCTCCAAACGTGGCAGCTTTAAGAGCTGCGGGTTTCAACTTTTAAGACTTGTGGACTTCAACTCCCAGAAATCCCCAGCCAGCTATGCTGGCTGGGGAATTCTGGGAGTTGAAGTCCACAGGTCTTAAAGTTGCCAAGTTTGGCGACCTCTGGTCTAGCGTGTCGGTGGATTCTCTTTCCTGGATTTATTGAAGCGAAAGCTGACGCAACCCTCTGCGGAGGGTGCTTTAATTTGGATGTCTGCAGGGAGCAAGGGGGTTGGACTAGATGACCTCCAGGACTCCTTCAAACTCTAGGATTTCAAATCTGGTGGGTGCCGGCTGGATTCCTGCGCTGCGCTAAGCGGTCATGTGGTCTGCTTGATTGTGGATTACTGTAGTGTGTTTTATGAGTTCAGTGAAATACAGACAACAGAATCAACGGAAGGGACCCTGGAGGTCATCTAGTCCAACCCCCTGCTCAGGCAGGAAACCCTATACCATTTCAGACAAACAGTTGTCCAATCTCTTCTTGAAGACTTCAGGGAAGGCTTTTCACCAGTCTGGGCTGTCCCCCTCCTGCATTTACAATGTCCTCAGATTTTAGGAAGAAATCCATTTATTTCTGTTCTATTCATTCGTGTTCTCCAAAGCACCTGAGGGCATGACAAGGAACAGTGGATCAGATATCCAATCCAGATCTAAGGAGAAATTTCTGGACATTGAGAATAATGAACCAGTGGAGCAGCTTCCCTTTAGAAGCTGTGGCTGCTCCAACGCTGGAGGATATTTTAGGAAGAGATTGTCTGAAATGGTATATAGGGGGTTGGACTAGATGGCCTCCAAGGTCCCTTCCATCTCTGTTATTCTGTCTCTTTGTTTGTGGCGAACCAAATCTTGCAGGTGTTTCCCACTAATCAGTGAAATTTGCAAACTTTGGCTTAACGTCGCCTCCTTTCCTGGTTTGGTCCAGGCAACCATTATGCCCCACCTCTTCATCCTCAGACATGTCTCTTCTTTAAGCATTGAGTAAAATGTACCTCCTCACATTTCCAATCAAGCTGAGATTGGAACAGATTGTCACAGTCCCCGCTTTGGAGAAAGGTAAAAGGTAAAGGTTCCCCCGCACATGCGTGCTAGTCGTTTCGGACGCTAGGAGCCGGTGCTCATCTCCGTTTCAAAGCCGAAGAGCCGGCGCTTGTCCGAGGACGTCTCCGTGGTCATGTGGCCGGCACGACTAGACGCCAAAGGCGCACGGAACGCTGTTACCTTCCCACCGGAGCGGTCCCTATTTTTCTACTTGCATTTTTACGTGCTTTCGAACTGCTAGGTTGGCAGAAGCTGGGACGAGTAACAGGCGCTCACTCTGTTATGCGGCACTCGGGATTCAACCCGCCAAACGGCCGACCTTCTGATCGACAAGCTCAGCATCCCAACCCACTGAGCACCGCGTCTCTTGGTTTGGAGAAAAGCACTTAGCAATTAATATTCTCCAGAAACCCTGCATTGAGGAAAGATGCATCACGGCTAGAGAAGTGGCTTTAATTCAGTCACGAAATAAATGGTAGGGCTTTTTCTTCTGCTCCTTTGAATTAAACAACGGTGGGTTGTTCATTTCTGAGCCTAGAATAGGGATCCCCAAACTTGGCGACTTTAAGACTTGGGGACTTCAACTCCCAGAATTCCTCTGTCAAGGCTCCTCCAAACTTGGCGACTTTAAGATTTGGGGACTTCAACTCCCAGAATTCCTCAGACGGAGGCCTCCAAACCTAGCGACTTTAAGACTTGGGGACTTCAATTCCCAGAATTCCTCTGTCAAGGCTCCTCCAAACTTGGCGACTTTAAGATTTGGGGACTTCAACTCCCAGAATTCCTCAGACGGAGGCCTCCAAACATGGCGACTTTAAGATTTGGGGACTTCAACTCCCAGAATTCCTCAGACGGAGGCCTCCAAACATGGCGACTTTAAGACTTGGGGACTTCAACTCCCAGAATTCCTCTGTCAAGGCTCCTCCAAACTTGGCGACTTTAAGATTTGGGGACTTCAACTCCCAGAATTCCTCAGACGGAGGCCTCCAACATGGCGACTTTAAGACTTGGGGACTTCAACTCCCAGAATTCCTCAGTCAGCCAGCATAGACTGACTTAGAGAGCCAAACTCCTCTGTTTCAGGTTGACATAACGGGTCCTGAGAATATCCGGTTCTTATCTTTCCTGCCACAGGTTGTTATTTCGCCTTTATAACTTTATAACCTATGGGGGCTTTTAAATACAATAGAGAGGAATGGTGGCAGTTTTACGTTATTAGTAAAGTCTGTGAAGAAGACAGATTCACTTAGCAACTGTCTTACTTAACAATGGCAGCCATTCCCTTAACAACCATGGCAAGGAAGGTTGTAAAACGGGGAAATAATTTAACAACGGTCTTGCTTAGCAACAGAAATTTTGACCTCAGTTGCAGTCGTAAGTCGAGGACTGACTGTAATACATCTGCAAATGGCCCCCCCTCTTGTGTTCATGGTGTAATGATCCCCCAAACTGCCTCCACCACCAGTTGGATTGACCTCCTAAAGGGCGACACCCAATGACGTGGGCGAATGAATACACAACACACAACGCCCAACAACGGGGCAAACTGGACAAACCACTAATCCTATTCTTTGGGGTTTTGGCTCTTTCAGTGACCAGGTTCTCCGCCTGAAGCCATCCAGCGAGGAGCAGGTTGATTTGCTGAAAGAATTGGGAGGCCTGAAACACCTCCAGGTGTGTGTATTTGCACAAGGGTAACAATTCCAGGACAGGTAACCCTCCATCTTGAGCCCAAAAGTTCCCTCGCGAAGCCAGACAGTTGTTCAGTGAGTTTTGGCCCATTTTGCGACCTTTCTTGCCACCGTTGTTAAGCGAATCCCTGCGGTTGTTAAGTTAGGAACACGGACGTTAAGCGAATCCGGCTTCCCCCCATGGACTTTGCTTGTCAGAAGGTCGCAAAAGGAGATCGCGTGAAAACCCCACCGCCGGGGACACTGTGACTGTCATAAATATGAGCCAGCTGCCAAGCGGCTGAATTTTGAATCACGTGACCCTGTGGATGCTGCAGCGGTCACAAGTGTGAAAAACGGTCATAAGTCATTTTTGTTTTCAGTGTCATTGTAACCTCACCCAGTCACTAAGCAAATGGTTATACGCTGAGGACTCACGGCATTCTGATTAAATTAATAATTCTGACCTTAAGTGACCCACGCACACCTAGAATGGGGACCATCCCAGGACGGGATGAAGTGTAGGTTGGTGTGTAGAACAGCTGGTTTAACCTCCTCCCAGGTTGCCTAACAGGCTGTGAGTGTGGAGATGTGCACTTCTAAAGCATTTGTTGAGTTGGCCTTCTGTACCCCAAAATAAGTGGGTCAAAAGATTGCAGTCATGGAAGATTATAGGTCAGGGGTAGGCAACCTTGGCTCTTTTATGACTCGTGGACTTCAACTCCCAGAATTCCTGAGCCAGCCATGCTGAGGGGAAAGAGAGAGGTTTCCATGCTGAGCCATGCTGGCTCAGGAATTCTGGGAGTTGAAGTCTACCAGTCATGAGGGGGCCAAGGTTGCCTACCACTGTTATAGGTGTTAACTTGCTCAGTAGTAGCAACTGTGAGAGGGATCTCGGAGTCCTAGTGGACAATCACTTAAATATGAGCCAGCCGTGTGCTGCAGCCGCCAAAAAGGCCAACACAGTGCTAGGCTGCATTAACAGAGGGATAGAATCAAGTTCATGGGAAGTGTTAATACCACTTTACAAGGCCTTGGAAAGGCCACACTTGGAATATTTGCATCCAGTTTTGGTCCCCACCATGTAGAAAAGATGTTGAGACTCTGGAAAGAGTGCAGAGAAGAGCAACATTGATGATCGGGGACTGGAGGCTAAAACATACAAGGAACAGTGGCTGGAATTGGGTATGTCTAGTTTAATGGAGAGAAGGACCAGGGGGGACATGATAGCAGAGTTCCAATATCTCAGGGGCTGCCCCAAAGAAGAGGGAGTCAAGCTATTCACCAAAGCCCCTGAAGGCAACGGATGGAAACTCGTCAAGGAGAGAAGCAACCTAGAACTAAGGAGAAACTTCCTGACAGTTAGAACAATTCACCAGTGGAACAACCTGCCTCCAGAAGTGATGAATGCTCCAACACTGGAAGTTTTCCCGAAGAGATTTGACTGCCATTTGTCTGAAATGATACAGGGTTTCCTACCTGAGCAGGAGGTTGGACTAGATGACCCCCAAGGTCCCAATTCCAGCAACCGTTCCTTATATGTTTTAGCCTCCAGTCCTAAATGGACTGTTGTAAGTTGAGGAGGGCTGCCTGTAGCCCATTCCTTTACAATCGGGGACTTTTCTGTCATTTTTTGCGCCATGCTTGGACACGACCTTGCCTCCTTCACCCACTTTATTCGTTCTTCTCAGCTGAATTTCTGGCGGGCTCCCTCGCTACCCGAAGAATCTGTCGATGTCCAGGTGCCCTTTGCTGGTCTCCAGGCTGTCAAAGTCTTTCTGGAGTCACACCAGATTAAGTACTCGGTCCTGATTGAAGATGTGCAGGTACGATGAGAGAATGGCGGGGGGGGTGGTGGTGGAGGAAATCAACAAACGGGATTTGTTATATGGAAATATTTTCCCTGCGTTGTATTTGGACCACAAGTCCCATTGATCCTCTTCCAAAGAAACACAATAACGCTCGGTCTGGGCCTTGGGTGGAGTATGGCGAGGGTGGGCTTGTGTGTGGATTTGTGAGAGGTTTACTTGTGTTCCTCTGGATGAGGGTTCCTTGGTTTTAACAACTCGAAGACGGGAGGACTTCAACTCCCAGAATTCCCCAGCCAGCTTTAAAATAGGTGGACTCAACTCCCAGAATCCCCAGCCAGCTTTAAAATAGGTGGACTTCAACTCCCAGAATCCCCTGGCCACCTTTAAAATAGGTGGACTTCAACTCCCAGAATCTCCCGGCCAGCTTTAAAATAGGTGGACTTCAACTCCCAGAATCCCCCGGCCAGCTTTAAAATAGGTGGACTTCAACTCCCAGAATCCCCCGGCCAGCTTTAAAATAGGTGGACTTCAACTCCCAGAATCCCCCGGGCAGCTTTAAAATAGGTGGACTTCAACTTCCAGAATCTCCTGGCCAGCTTTAAAATAGGTGGACTTCAACTCCCAGAATCCCCCGGCCAGCTTTAAAATAGGTGGACTTCAACTCCCAGAATTCCCTGGCCAGCTTTAAGGTAGGTGGATTTCAGCATGGTTGGCTGGGGAATTCTGGGAGTTGAAGTCCACCCATCTTCCAGTGGTTAAAATTGAGAAATATTGCTCTGAACAGTCAAGCTGGGGGACACAGCCTTCTCCCCACTAATATTTTCCACAATTGCAAACCGTGAATGTGTGTGGCCTGCACAACTTCACCCGCAATCGGTGACGGACAACATGCTGTGATCAAATCCGACTATCCCTGTGACCCACATTCTCATTGCAGGCCCTGCTGGATGAAGAATCTCGAGAGATGCGCCTTAATCGTAAGAGGGAATTCGGCCAGAAGAATTTCAACTATGGCGCTTACCATAACTTGGACACAGTAAGTCACTTGAGAATGCGTTGCGCACGGGTCTCTCACTGAGGTGGACCGTTATATAGAGGCAGTCCTCAACTTACGAGGACAATTGGGGCCCGAATTTACATCCCTAAGCCAGGTGGCTGTTAAGTGAAGCACACCTGATTTTACACATTTTTTGAGGGGGGTGTTGGTCGTTAAGCAAATCATTGCAGTTGTTAAATGAATCAACTGGTTGTTAAGTGAACTTCACTGACTGGGAAAGTCCCCCAAAGCAGTCATGGGAAGATGCAACCAAATTTGGATCACGGAAGTGTGGAGAGGCTGACGTGATTGCGTATCATCTCAGGTGGACTTCAACTCCCAGAATTCCTCAGCCAGCTTTTAAATAGGTGGACTTCAACTCCCAGAATCCCCCACATCAGGCTTTAAAATAAGTGGATTTCAACTCCCAGAATTCCCCAGCCAGCTTTAAGATAGGTGGACGTCAATTCAGTTGGGCTCCTAAGTCAGGGGTCTTCACACTTGGCCCTTTTATGATTTGTGGACTTCAACTCCCAGAATTCCTCAGCCAGGCGTGCTGAAGTCCACCTATCTTAAAGGTGGCTGGGGAATTCTGGGAGTTGAAGTCCACAAGTCACAAAAGGGCCAGGTTTGAAGATCCCTGTCCTAAGTGGACAACTAGCTGTATCTGTGGCATGGAGCAAAGATGGTTACTCAAAGCGACAGAAGGTGGCAATTAGCTAACCACTAGGCAAGAAAGGCTTCTTGCAGCAAGAGTCACTTCCGCTGAGACGGCTGACTGTATAAATTTGAGAAACGCATAAATGCATAAATAAATAAAAACGTTCCTTCGCAGTTGGGTGGAGACGGCCTCGTTTTGGGGCGGGAGGGATGGAGCACACGTGTCCATCATGCGGGGACTTGATGTGTTGGCCATTCCTGCACAAAGCATGGGACTAAGCTCAGAGGGGGCAAAAAAGTCAAGATGGCGTCCACAACTCTGCCAGCGAATAACCATCTCTTTATAACCTGTATTTTTGGGGACCTTTCTTCTATAGAGGTCTCTGATTGGACAAGGTGATCTCCAAGGTTATAGTTTTAGACAAGGGTTTCTCAGCTTTGGTGTCTTTCAGATGAGTGGACTTCAACTCCCAGAATTCCCCAGCCAGCCACAGAATTCTGGGAGTTGAAGTCCACCCATCGTAATGCACGCTGGCTGGGGGATTCTGGGAGTCGCTCCCATCTTAAAGCAGGTTGGCTGGGGAATTCTGGGAGTTGAAGTCCACCCCTCAAAGCATGCTGGCTGGGGAATTCTGGGAGTTGAAGTCCACCCATCTTAAATTTGCCAAGTTTGAGAAACACTGGTCCAGACTAAAATGGCAGCTTCTACATCAAACCTGGTGTAGTATCCTTTTCTGCCTGCCCCCCAAATTCCATCTCTCTCTCCTCCTTTATTTCCTCCTTAGATTTACGGAGCGATGGATAGTATCGTGGCTGAGCACCCGCAGATCGTGAGCAAAATCCAGATTGGAAAGACCTATGAAAAACGGCCTCTGTTTGTCCTCAAGGTAACATTTGGGCCTGTATCAATCCTGAGCCAGGAATCATTCCAAAAATTCGGAGCGAATTCTCGCCAGTATTTTGGCAGAACGGATTGTGGTCCCTCTGATGCAGGGGTCTTCAAACTTGGCCCTTTGATGCCTTGTGGACTTCAACTCCCAGAATTCCTCAGCCAGCGTGCACGCTGGCTGAGGAATTCTGGGAGTTGAAGTCCACAAGGCATCAAAGGGCCAAGTTTGAAGACCCCTGCTCTAATGGGATAAATTTGATCCAGTTTAGATTTAGATTTAGTTTCAGATTTTACTGATATTTTATTTGATGGTATCACCTGGCCCTCATTCGGTATTACCGTTTTGTGGCGCCGCTTTGTTGCACAATTTTTTTTTTTAAAAAAAGGATTATTTGTAAAGTCCACGTTCTGTCCGACAGTTCAGCACCGGGGGAAACAGACGCCCTGCCATCTGGATTGATGCCGGGATTCACGCGCGAGAATGGGTCACCCAGGCCACGGCACTTTGGACTGCTAAAAAGGTCAGCTGGCACGGAATGGCGACGGTGGGTGGGTTTGTATCTGGCTCCGCCCACTTTCGGGACTGGCCACGGCCACTCGGGTTCGGCGATGGAGACGCGGGTAGCTGCTCGTCACACGATACAGGAAGCCCAGCATTTCTGCTGCTAGGTGAAACATTGCTTCAGTGACTTTGCCCCATTTTGCGACCTTTCTTGCCGCAGTTGTTAAGTGAATCACCACGGTTCCAAAGTTAATCACACGGTCGTTAAGTGAATCAGGCTTCCCCCCATTGACTTCGCTTGCCCGAAGGTCGCCAAAGGGGATCATGCGACACCCCCGGGACACTGCGACTGTCGTAAACATGAGTCCGTTGACCAGCGTCTGAATTTTGATTGCGTGACCCGGAGGACGCGGCGACAGTCATATGTGGGAAATGGGGTCCCTTTTGTTCAGTGCCGTTGCAACTTTGAACAGTCACTAAATGAACTGTTGAAAGTCGAGGAAGACTTGCGTATCAGGGTGCAAAGAGGGGCTGATCAGCTTCTTTGCTGAGGTTGCAAAAATCTGCCAAGTTGGTGTCTACACCCACGACATTATTCCTTGAAGAAAGTGCAAAAATAAAGATGGAACAAAACTCGCTTTAGTTGTACAAGGAAATGGGAGTATTTTGGGGGCGTAAAACGAGGCTTTCACCAGGCAAAGACATAAGAGTTATGGGCGGGGGGGGTCTGACCCTTCCCCCCCCGCACGGGGATAAAGCCCTCGCCCCTCCCAAGCTGGATGTGAACTGGGTGTGTATGAAAGTTGGGTGTGAACCCACAAAGGGTTTCTGAGAACGGTCGACAGCTGCAAAAGCACGCTTGTGGGGGAGACAGGGGACTTCCCCCCACAAAAAATGTGGGGACCCTGGAGTTGCCCCCCATGTTTTTGGTTTTTTTTTTTGCCTCCCCAGATTGCTTCTGACTTTGGGAAAGAGCCTTCACTGACCTCCCTCCTAAACAAAATGGATATTTTCCTGCTGGTGGTGGCAAATCCCGACGGATACGTCTACTCTCACACCAAAGTGAGTATCTGATCACCAGTTGCAACGTCTTTCAGTCTAGAATCAATGTTTGTCTATCTTGGGACCTTTAAGAGGGGTGGACTTCAAGTCCCAGAATTCCCCAGCCACTGGCTGGGGAATTCTGGGAGTTGAAGTCCACCCCTCTTAAAGGTCCCAAGGTTAACGAGCATCAATCTAGAGAGCTTCTCAGTCTTTTGCAACGACCTTCATTCTTGGTTTGCTGTCGCTTCTAATGGCACCACTTTCTCTTCCGTGTCCAGAATCGTATGTGGAGAAAAACCCGGTCCAGAACACCGGGCAGCCAGTGTGTCGGAGTTGATCCCAACCGAAACTGGGATGCGGGTTTTGGAGGTAAACCGGGCATCGCTTTCCCTGCAGCACATTCTTGAATTGGCTGGTGCTGGTATAGGTAGTCCTCGACTTACGGCAGTTCACCTAGTAACCGTTTGAAGTAAGAGCGACTTACGAGCGTTCACGTTTATGAGCGTTCCAGCATCCCCCCCCCGATCACGCGATCAAAGTTCAGATCCTCAGCAACTGACTCACACTTATGATAGGTGCAGTTCCCTGGGGTCAAGGGATCCCCTTTTGCGACCGTCTGACGAGCAAAGTCAATGGGAGGCCACATTCCCCGAACAAGTGTGTTGCTAAGTTTAAGAACTGCAGTGATTCACTTAAGAACTCTGCCAGGAAAGGTCGTAAAAATGGGACAAAACTCCGTTAACAGCTGTCTCGCCTAGCAACAGAAATTTGGAGCCCAGTTGTGGCCATAAGTGGAGGACTACCTTGTGTTGTGAGTTGTCGTAGTGTGGCTGCTTTAGGTAGCCCATAGGAATGCAAACAGTACTCTTTTGCCACCTAGTGGCAGAAAGCAAGCATTACAACTCCACTTGTGCCAAAGAAATTGGTGGGGGGGGAAATCAGAAACTGCTGTGATGGTCATAAGTGGGAATATTGGTCGTAAGTCACTTTTTATGCTGCCGTTGCAATTTTGAACGGTCGCTAAATGAAGAGTTGTAAATCGAGGACTAACTACTTTTCTATTGAGTGACCTACAGCCCTAGAAAGGGATAAGAGCTAAATGCATCTTAGTATCCAGTTGAAAATTGGGGTCTCTGAATAAGCAGCCTTGGATTCTGATTATCCCAAAGGTGATTTTTTTCAGGAGGCAACTGGACTTTCTTGGTTTTCCTTTGAAGACCTTTCGCTTCTCATCCAAGAAGCTTCTTCGGCTCTGACTGGATGGTGGGGAAGGGGAGGATTTATACTCCTTGCAGAGAGCCGGTCATTTCCTTTTTTTAGAGAGTCGTTGAAGCCACTTGTCTGTCTCCTCAGGGTCACCTGAGTGGTGCAAATGGGTGCTCCAACCCTTTCAGCAGTTCCAAGAAGGCTCCACAGCCATTTGCACCACTCGGGTGACCCTGAGGACACAGATAAACCTCCAGGTGGCCTCAACAGATGCATCAAAGGATGCAAATGGTCAGCTGTCTGCAAGGAGTATAAATCCTTCCCACTCCCCACCCTCCAGTCAGAACCTGAAGAAGTTTCTTGGATAAGAAGCAAAACGTCTTCAAAGAAAAACAAGGAAGTCCAGTTGCCTCGTGAAAAAGGCAAATTTGGGACAACCAGGACTTGAACGGTTGAGAATCTCCATAGACAGTTGGATCCTTGTTGCGTTTTGACCGGGTTTGTTTGCATTCCCCACCACGGCAGGACCTGGCGCCAGTAACGACCCCTGTTCCGATTCCTACCGTGGACCCAGCGCCAACTCGGAAGTCGAAGTTCGCTCCGTTGTGGATTTCGTCAAGAGACACGGGAACGTCAAGGCGTTTATCAGCATCCATAGCTACTCCCAGCTCCTCATGTACCCCTACGGCTATAAATGCACCAAACCTAAAGACGCGGAAGAACTGGTAAGGCTCCGGGTTCATGGGGTCATGGCCTCTGTAGGTGTTGTGATTCCGTGCCTGCCATGGGACCTGGCAGTTGAGTCTGGGGGATCAGAGGAGGAGGAGGAGGAGGAGGAGGAGGAGGGGCCTGGAGAGCCATCAGAGTCGGAGGAAGGCTCTGATGAGCTCCAGGACTTACAAGCCAATGCAGAGCCTGGCCCCTCCACTCGTGCCCAGGCTGAGACCCAGCTGTGCTGGGAAGCTGAGTCAGACTCTGAGGACTCACAGCTGGAAGACATCACAGAGGCTCGCAAATGCCGACAGGCTACCAGAGCAGGACAGAAGGAGGCAATGGGGCGACTCCAAGGGTGAAGGAGAAAGCACGGAGAAAGCCACGTCTTGGGGCTGCGTAATAAAAAGGGAAGGTATGGGCGGTGCTGGTTGCTGAAGGCAACTGTTGGCAAAGGACTCCAGTTTGGTGGGATCATGTTCCGATCGCCTGGCCCGTGAACAATTCTTGGTTTGAATCGTGTTTCGTTTGCCTTTGCTTTTGGGACGTTTTGCAGGTCTGCAAATAGTATTCAAAGGGGTTTGTTTTTCCTGCGTTTCCAGCTTACTTGTTGAAAGGCGGGTTGGTCCTGGTGAGTTAATAAGGACTCCCGTAGGCTGGGACAGAACAGTAGGTTGGCTTGCGGTTCGGCTGAGCGGCTTCTTTCGCAGGTCATCTGCGTTCACACAACAGGTTAAATTTAATTAGGTTTCGCTTTTTTCCCCCCCTGCTTAGTTTTACACCCGTCCAGCCAGCCTGTTGACTTTTTTTTAGTTCAGGCGCTACCAGATCTGTGCTGCCGAACAACAGATGACCACTAGATGGCACAACAGAGATACGGAAACATACTCTCTGCTGCCCCATAGTGATGGCACGAATTTTTGCCGTGCAGATTTGGTAGACTTAATATTATTGGCTAGGTTGGACTAGGTGGTCAACTATAAGTAGGTCCTTGACTTACAACCATAACTGAGCCCCAAATTCCCATTGCTGACAAGACAATTGTAAAGTGAGCTTTGCCCCATTTAATGACCTTTCTTGCCACAGTTGTTAAATGAATCACTGCAGCTGTTAAGTGAGTAACCTATGACCAGTTTTCACACTTACTATACCTGCTGCAGCATCCCCCATGGTCACGTCCATCAAAATGTGAAGGCTTGGCAACTGGCATGTACTTATGACGGTTGCAGTGTCCCAGATCAACATTTCTGAGCTTCCCAGCCAGTTTCCCACAAATTCAATGGGGGAAGCCAGAATCACCTATAGCCTCCATCTTGCCGTTTTTGACCCCCACGGTGTGTCGGCATCTCTGCTTCCAAGGGAATCCCAATGCTACAGTTCTGATTTTCTTCCTAGGATATGGTGGGGAACTCAGCCGCTAACGCCTTGACGTCGCTGTACGGCACCCGGTATAGAGTTGGGCCCATCTGCTCGGTCATTTGTAAGTTTGGGGGTGTATTTCAGCATGGGACTCTTTTGCGGGGGGGGGGCTCAGAGGGGTCTAGGGCAGTGTTTCTCAACTGTGGCAGCTCAAAGAGGCCTGGACTTCCACTCCCAGAATTCCCCAGCCAGCATTCTGGGAGTTGAAGTCTATGCACCTTAATGCCTGTTGAGGGATTCTGGGAGTCCACAACTCTTGAAATTACCAAGTTTGGTCTAAGGCTCTGATGCCCTTGCAGGGTAGATCCAGGCCTACCAAGTTTGGTTAGATCCATGTTTTCCTGTGGTCTTCATTCCAGACCAGGCCAGTGGTGGAAGCATTGACTGGAGCTACGATTACGGGATCAAGTACTCCTTTGCCTTTGAGCTGAGAGACACGGGGCGCCACGGTTTCCTCCTGCCGGCCAAACAGATCATCCCCACCGCTCAGGAGACGTGGCTGGGGCTGAAAAAGATCATGGAGCACGTGCGGGATCACCTCTACTGAGAACTAGAAGATCTGGGAGAAGACAGGATTTGGGCTTCATATTCTGATGCTAGCAGAAAGTCAATTAGAGGAGTGACAGATCCCTTTAGATGCCCCCAAAAGAGAAAAAATATATATATCAGATTTTAAATAACCATCAATCAGTTAATTCAGATAATGGCCACCGGGGGGCAGCAGAGGTGCAGAAATCTCCAGTCTATGCAGTTGGTGCCCCCTAATGGTCACTAAGTTTTTTGCTGCCCAGATCTGATATGCCTAATTTATTAAATACAGCACAATCCCATCATGGTGGCCACTCGTGTGTTTGGATTACAATTCCCAGAATCCTTTAAACAACAGGGGGGCACATTTAGCAGCAAGCTTCTTGCTTGACTGGACAGAGACTACATTGCCCAGCATTCCCAGACACCAGTGGAGAATTCTGGGAATTGGCGTCCCAGCTAGTCTGAACGCCCCTGAGCAAAAATGTTCTAGCCCAGAACCTCCAAACTTGGCAACTTTAGGACTTGCGGACTTCAACTCCCAGAACTCCCCAGCCAGCCATGTTGGCTGGGGAATTCTGGGAGTTGAAGTCCACAAGTCTTAAAGTTGAAGTCCACAAGTCTTAAAGTTGCCGAGTTTGGAGACCCCTGTTCTCGCATAGTTATCGATTATGGAATGAAGGCAAATATTGCCCAGAGCTATCGAAATCTTCCTCTTTTTGTTATAATTCCCTTATAACGCCTTCTGAGACATGGAGACCACAAGATTTTGGATCAAACCTCCTTCAGATGCTTCTTCAGCAGTTTTATCAATAAATCCTGCTTCCAATTGCCATTTTGGACTTTCATTTCTCTTCACTCCGATGCTCTGAATGATGTGACTTGTGCCCTTTGGGTATTCAGGCCGTCCTTGACTTACAATCAGAGTTAAAGCCTCAAGTTTCCACTGCTAACCAAAGACACTTGTTCGGTCAGTTTTGCCCCGTTCTACAAACTTTCTTTCCACGGTTGTTAAGTGAATCGCTGCAGCTGTTGAGTTAGTAGCACGGTTGCAAAGTGAATCTCTGCTTCCCCCATGGGCATGGCTGGTCAGAAGGTCACCAAAGGGGATCCCACGCTCAGAGAGCACCGAGGACTCCACCAGTCAACCCTGAGCTGGAGGGAGGGAGGGGTGGATTGATAAAATTTATATGCCACCCATCTCGTATCGGTGGGAAGTCAGCCCCCCGCCCTCCCAGAAAAGGAAATATTAAAAGGGCAGAATATTATTATATTATATATATTATAACATATTGCCTCAAAGGATCTTAAAGAGGCAGAAAAGCATGCCCAGCTTTTTCTTAATAGCCCCAAGTCTCCCTCCTGCAAGCAAAAACCAGCGCTGTAGAAATGCAGATGTAATAATCCATTCAGGAAGGTTGGAGGCCCCCAGCTAGGAGCTGGAAGATTAAAAGGCAAAGACACCTAAACATACCCCCCACCCAAAATCTAAGGCAAGAGATAATAAGATTAACCCACCAATACCAGAAGGGCACAGACTCAGGTCAAAGTACATGGCACAGGAAATACAAAGCCTCAAACAGGAACAACTCCAAACACAAAAGCCCAATAAGGTATAAAAACCAACCACTCCCAGCTCCACGTGGTCACTTGCCCCACAGCCATATTTCTGTCTAGCTCTGCTCTTCAATAAACTACAATCTTCTTCCTAAAGCAGTCGCCATGTCGTTTACTCCCAGCTTGGACTGGACCCTGATGAAGATTTTTCCTTCAACATATCCAACAATGGTCTTCTAATGATTTGTTTCATTGTGGCTTAGTAAATTGAGGGAAGACAGCTGGTTTGATTACTTATAACCAAGTTATAAAGAACGACTAGGGGAGACATAATATCTTCCAATATTTGGGGGTCACCCTCTTCTCCAAAGCACCTGAAGGCGGGACAAGAAACAACAGATGGAAACTAACCGAGGAGAGAAGCAAGCTGGAATTTTCAGTGCTGTTGTAACTTCAAACGGTTACTAAACAAATGGTTGTAAATCCAGGATTCCCTGTATTTCAGGGGTCTTCCAACTTGGCCCTTTGATGACTTGTGGACTTCAACTCCCAGAATTCCTCAGCCAGGCGTGCCTGGCTGAGGAATTCTGGAAGTTGAAGTCCGCAAGTCATCAAAGGGCCAAGTTGGAAGACTCCTGCTGTATTTGACTTGGCTGCACCAGAAGCTTAATGAAGGAAAGATTACGGAGGAAAACATCTCTTCATGTAGATACTCACTGATTGGGCTCACACGTCATTAACCCTAAAATATCAGAGACAGTTTTAATTCCTCCACTTCTGGATTTCTAGGCCCTGGAAATCATAAATTTAAAAGCCTTTAGAACAGCGTCTACCAATTTCAGCAACTTTAAGACATGTGGACTTCAACTCCCAGAATTCCCCAGTCAGCCAAGTTGGCTGAGGAATTCTGGGAGTTGAAGTCCACACATCTTAAAACTGACTGAAACTTGGAAAAGGCTGCTTTAAACAGGGATGCAAACAATACTGCAGTGCCACCTACTGTCAGAAAGCAAGCATTACAGCATCACTTGTGCCAGGAAAAATAGGAGCGGGGTGGGGGGAAATCAGCTCCAGGATGGATGTGCCCAACAGGAAATGGGCTGCTTCTGAGGAAAGGGAATTCTGGGTCTGCACAAGCACAAAGCCAAAGACACCAGCCTGAAGATGACGAGTGGGACCTCGTCAAAACATTGCCAAGACACTATCGACCTTGGAGGTCATCTAGTCCAACCCCCTGCTAAGGCAGGAAACCCTATACCATTTCAAGGAAATGGCTGTCCAGTCTCTTCTTAAAAACTTCCAGTGTTGGAGCATTCACAACTTCTGGAGGCAGGTTGTTCCACTGGTTAATTGTTCTAACTGTCAGGAAGTTTCTCCTTAGTTCTAGGTTGCTTCTCTCCTTGACTAGTTTCCATCCGTTGCTTCTTGTCCTGCTTTCAGGTGCTTTGGAGAATAGCTTGACTGCCTCTTCTTTGGGGCAGCCCCTGAGATACTGGAAGACTGCTATCATGTCACCCGTCCTCCTTCTCTCCATTAAACTACACATACCCAATTCCAGCAACCGTTCCCTATATGTTTTAGCCTCCAGTCCCCCAATCATCTTTGTTGCTCTTCTCTGTACTCTTTCTAGAGTCTCGACATCTTTTTTACATCGTGGTGACCAAAACTGGATGCAGTATTCCAGGTGTGGCCTTACCAAGGCATTGTAAAGTGGTATTAGTACTTCACTTGATCTTGATTCTATCCCTCTGTTAATGCAGCCTAGCACTGTGTTGGCTTTTTTGGCAGCTGCAGCACACGGCTGGCTCATATTTAAGTGATTGTCCACTAGGACTACAAGATCCCTCTCACAGTTACTACTATTGAGCAAGGTACCACCTATACTATACCTATGCATTTGATTTTTCCTGCCTAAATGTAGAACCTTACTTTTTTCACCATTGAATTTCATTTTGTTAGATAGTGCCCAGTGTTCGAGTCTGTCCAGATCCTCCTGTATCTTAAGCCTATCTTCTGGAGTATTGGCTATTCCTGCCAGCTTGGTGTCATCTGCATATTTGATGAGTTCCCCATCTATCCCCTCGTCCAAATCCTTAATGAAGATATTGAAGAGCACTGGGCCCAGAACAGAGCCCTGGGGCACCCCACTACACACTTCCTTCCATGTAGATGCAGTTCCATTGAGGACCACACGCTGAGTACGGCCTGTCAGCCAGCTACGAATCCATCTGGTGGTGATGCTATCTAACCCACATTTTTCCATCTTATCAAGATATATATATATATATACATATATATATACATACATACATATATATATATATATATGTATATGTGTATATATATATATATATATATGTATATATATATATATATATATATATATATATATATATATATATATATATGTATGTATATGTATGTATATGTATGTGTATGTGTATGTGTATGTGTATGTGTATGTGTATGTGTATGTATATGTATATGTATATGAAAGATAGATAGATGACAGATAAATGGATGGATCGTGGATTGATATATAGATGAATGATAGGTAAATAGATGGATATAGATAGATAGATAGATAGATAGATAGATAGATAGATAGATAGATAGATAGACAGACAGACAGTATGGATGGATATATATTCAGAGCATCTGTTCATGTCACATGAGCTGGGTGGGAATTTTCCTCTGCAGGGAATAAAAAAATCAAACTGTTAACCATTAACCAACATGACATGGCTGGAAAATCTTCCCTTGCACCAGAGGGAGATTTTCTCACCATTAATCAGGGCTGTTTTTAAACTGAGAGACCTTGGAAGTTTCAGCAGTGGATCAAGATCGACTGGCCAGGCTTCACAGCCAGGTTTTCTCAACCACAGCCATTTTAAAATGCGCGGACTACCACTCCCAGAATCCCCCAGCCCTACTTTGCAAACGGGTGGACTTCAAGTACCAGAATCCCCCAGGCATGAAGAGAGGGCCCACAGTATCTGACCTGACAGGACCCGGAGACCTTCTTTAGGGAAAGGTGATCCTGCAGATAACCTGGTCTTGTGCCAATGGAGGGCTTTAAAGGTGAGGACTAGGACCTTGCATTGCAGATGGAGGGAGCATGGGCAGCTTGTACAAACAGCGCTGTTTGATGGAGAACCTGGGAGCAAATAAATCTAAGAAACAAACTTAGGAGCATCCATCACCGTGCGCACTGCCGCGTTGAGACACCCTGGTCTGTGCAAGACCATGGATTGGAGTGATGGGTTGTAATCAATCTTGGGATGTGAACATCATCCTGACAACAGCAGCTGTTGTCAGAATCACAGTCCAATCTCTAAGACCCAGGTCTCCAAACCTGTCAACTTTCAGACTTGTGGACTTCAACTCCCAGAATTCCTCAGCCAGCCTGGGAGTTGAAATCCACAAGTCTGAAAGCTGACAAGTTTGAGAGATGAGTGTCCTCACCAAGAGTTGGAGCACCTGGTTTGGAATGGCTAAAAGATATACAGGTAGTCCTCAACTTACAACCAGCATTTCTATTGCTAAGCCAGGTGGTTGTTAACTGAATCACCCCCCCACACCTTTAAAATCTTTTTGGCCACACTTGTTCTCCAAAGCGCCCGAAGGCAGGAGAAGAAGCAACGGATGGAAACTAGTCAAGGAGAGAAGTAACCTGGAACTAAGGAGAAACTTCCGGACAGTTAGAACAATTAACCAGTGGAACAACCTGCCTCCAGAAGTGGTGAGTGCTCCAACACTGGAAGTTTTTAAGAAGAGACTGGACAGCCAATTTGTGTGAAATGGTATAGGGTTCCCTGCCTGAGCAGGGGGTTGGACTAGATGACCTCCAAGGTCTCTTCCGGCCATACAATTATATTCCTGACAGTGAGAACAATTAGCCAGTGGAACGACTTGCCACCAGAAGTTATGGGTGCTCCAACACTGGAGGCTTTTAAGAAGAGACCGGACAGCCATCTTTCTGAAATGGTGTACAGTCTCCTGCTTGAGCAGGGGGGGTTGGACTAGAAGACCTCCAGGGTCCCTTTCCAACTCTGTTATTCTACATTCTCTGTTCTAAATTACTTCAGTTGTTAAGTGAATCACTCAGCCGTTAAGCGAATCCGGTTTTCCCAGAGGATATTGCCATGGGAAGTCAGCTGGGAAGATCACAACTGGGGATTGCAAGAGTCCAGGACTCTGAAACGCTTGTAAATACATTTTGACCACTTGATTGTGGGGATGCGGTGACGATTTTCAACACAAGGACCGGTTGTAACTTCCTTTTTGCCCCACAGCCGTTGTAACGTCAAACAATTGTTGAATGATTGGTTGTTAAGTCGAGGATTACCTATGCCAGGGGTCTTCGAACTTGGCCCTTTTATGACACATGGACTTCAACTCCCAGAATTCCTCAGCCAGCATGGACCATATAAGCCAGGAGTCTTCAAACTTGGCCCTTTGATGACTTGTGGACTTCAACTCCCAGAATTCGTCAGCCAGGCACATGCCTGGCTGAGGAATTCTGGGAGTTGAAGTCCTCAAGTCATCAAAGGGCCAAGTTTGAAGACCCCTGACCTGTACAATAATGCTGGGTTTGTGTTTGCAAGAAATCCATCCTTGTCACAATTTTGGGCAGGATACATACACACACACACACATACACACACACACACACACACACAGCAGACCCCTCGCTCTCCCTCCCACCAAGACAGCTGGCCTGTTCCCCAAACACCTGCCAGATGAAATTGTAGGTGAGCCTGTGTGTGTGTGTGTGTGTGTGTGTGTGTGTGTTTGTGTGTCTTTCCCAACGGAGCTGTGAGAAAGCAGACAGCTGGCTGTGGCGTCCTCTGGGTCAAGGCCACACGCTGCCCATCAGGAGGGCGTATAAAAAGGCGACGGAATAAAAAGAGGCTCCCATTTTGATGCCCTGTTCGGTGACGATGAGGGTCCTGGTGGTCCTGGCGACTTGGCTGGCTGCGGCGTTGGCCACCGACACCTTTGTTGGGTAGGTAGAGACGGGGCGTTGGGTAGGAAAAGGGCACAGCGACCGACAGGTGCCATTTTTGGATTGCTTAGCTACATCAGTGGCTGGACAATTTCACAATTTGGGGGGGGGCGTCCCTTCCCAACCTCTAAGCAGAACCCCAACCAAGATGATGAGGGGACCGGAGGCTAAAACATACGAAGAACGGTTGCAGGAACATGGCTAGTTTAGTGAAGAGAAGGATGAGGGGGGACATGATAGCAGTCTTCCAATATTTAAGGGGCTGGCCCAAAGAAGAGGTGGGGGGCGGTTGTCAACTTGTTCTCCAAAGCCCCCCAAGGCCGGAGAAGGAATAAGGAACCGTCTGATCAGGCTGGGAAGGACATTTTCCCCAAGCTTTAACAATGCTGTGATTGAAGAAGAGGTCCTTGGGGGGGGGGTGTGCTCCTGTCTTCAGCCTACTGCCTTTAATCTTTTTTAAAAACTTTTTAAATTGTTTTGCATTATCTGTTTGTGAGGCTGTAATCTCCCTGTGCTGTCTGGGGAATTCTGGGAGTTGAAGTCCACGCTGCCGAGGTTGAGAAACTCTGTTTTAGATAGTTGAAAAAGCCCTGGTAATATATCATGCAGAAAGCACTCTAGCGGCACCTAGTGTCAGAGACCAAGCATTACAATATCAACCTGGAGAACCATTGGTCTGAAATGGTCTGGGGCAGGGGTCCGCGACCTGGACAACTTGAAGACTCAGCTGAAGTCCATGAGTGCTTAAAAGTTGTCAAGGTTGCAGACCTATGGTCTGGAGTTTCCTGCCTGAGCAGGGGGTTGGACTAGAAGACCTCCAGGGTCCCTTCCAACTCTGTGATTCTATGATTCTATTCTACTTGGGCGCGAAAAATAGGGGAAATGCAAAAATAGCTCCGGGGCGCATGTGGCAGGGAGTGCCCCACACATTCCTAGCTTCTCATTGGCTGCTTTACTACCCTCCCAGTTCCTGGCTCTTGGGCCCAGCCAGCCATTGCAGGGACCACCCCCAACCCCCTCTTTCCATCCATCTGTATCTGCTTTTACCTTTTTTGATAGTTCTGTTTTTTGGGGGTGGGTGGGCTTCTATTTCTTTCACACACACACACACACACACACACACACACACACACACACACACAGGCTGATATGGGGACATGTCACCCAAACACTTTGCAGGTGACTACGTTACCTTTTCCTAACTAATGTAAAAACACCCAAACCCGCTCACTCTCTCTGCAGCCATCAGGTGCTGAGAATCACGGCCGCTGATGAAGCCCAGGTGGAGAAGTTGAAGGAGCTGGAAGCTCTGGAGAACCTTCAGGTACTGTTAAACAAGAACCTTGTGTGTGGTCAGGACTACGGGTTCCTGGCCTGAATAATGAAGTTATTCGTCCATGGAGATTCCCCGTCCTCCCTCCCTCCTTCCTTCCTTCCTTCCTTCCTTCCTTCCTTCCTTCCTTCCTTCCTTCCTTCCTTCCTTCCTTCCTTCCTTCCTTTCTCTCTCTCTCTCTTCTCCTTCTCCTTCTTTCCCTCCCATCTTCCTCCTCCTCTTCCTCTTTCCTCTTTATCCTTCTTCCAAAGGTGCTTTTCCAAGAGGCAACTGGACTTCCTTGTTTTTCCTCTGAAGACGTTTCGCTTCTCATCCCAGAAGCTTCTGACTGGGTGGTGGGGAACGGAAGGATTTATACTCCTTGCAGACAGCTGGTCGTTTCCCTTCTTTTAAGAGAGTCGTTGAGGCCATTTGGAGGTTTGTCTGTGTCCTCAGGGTCACCTGAGTGGTGCAAATGGTGAGGATTGAACAGCCCTCCCTCAACAGAGGGGCAGAGATACGACCTCATCTATCTCCAGTCTACAACACTGTCCTTTCAGCAGTTCCAAGAAGGCTCCACATCTGTTTGCCCCACTCAGGTGACCTCGAGAAAGTCACAGGTAGAAAAACCATCAAATAGCGACCCAACCTAGAAATAATAAAGAGGAATTTCCCGACCGTGAGAACGATTGGCGAAGTGCTCCATCACTGGAGGTTCTTAAAAATAGACTACTGGGCAACCATTTGTGCAAGGTGGTATTCTACCTTGAGTAGGGTTGGGCTTAAAGAGTTCCACAACCTTTCCCGGTTGGCAGCCTGGAGCGGGGGGAAAGAGGGGGTGGTTTTATGGGAAGGGACAGGCGTGTGAGCAACTGTTCTTCGCACGAGCGAAGTGGAGAGCCCCAACGATGCTCACGCAAGCCAAGCCCACGAGGATGAAGCCTCTAGTGCCTGTGACGCTCATGCGAATAGGGCCATGAGCCTCTGTGACACTCACCTGCACACCAGCCAGCCACTCGTACGGCCTAGTTGGGAATAGGCTGTGGACCGGTAGTGGGCCGTGACCCACAGGTTGTGGACCCCTGTACTAGAAGGCCTTCTAGGTCCCTTCCAGCCCTAGAACTCTACGATCTATGATTAACCGGCTGCTAGCAGAGCCGTTCCTGTTTTCCAGTTATGTAGGCTGTGTTTCCAAAGCTCGTACATGTCAACAATCTTCTACGTTCTTCTGATTTCTATGCCCAGCTGGATTTCTGGCGAGCACCGGCTCATCCTGACCTCCCAATAGATGTCCGTGTGCCCTTCCCCAGCCTTCAAGGGGTCAAGGTTTTCCTGGAGACCAATGACATCGCCTACTCCATCATGATCAACAACGTTCAGGTAAGTGCGCTGACCATGTGAGAAGATAAGCAGGTGGGCGTATTGATTTCGGAAAGAACCTCTCTTGTGATCCCAAAAGATCTGAAATCAGAACCAGCAAACTATGGAGGAGACCATATTGAAATGCAATTCTAAGGGGCTGCCACAAAAAAGAGGGGTGGGGTCAAAGCACCTGAAGACAGAAGAACTAGTGATGGAAGATAATCAAGGAGAGACCCAACCTAGAACTAAGGAGAAATTCCCTGTCAGTGAAAACCATCAGTGGAAGAGAAGTTATGGACGCTCCACCCCTGGAGGCTTTCAAGAAGAGATTGGGTAGCTGTTTCTCTCCAATGGTATAGGGTCTCCTGCCTGAACAGGGGGTTGGACTAGAAGACCTCCAAGGTCCCTTCCAACTCCATCATTCTGCACCTTTTAGGCTCGTCACAAAAAAAATGTAGTGTAGAAGTTGACCCTACCTCAATGTTGAAACCTGGGATAAGAGGTCGTCCTTCCGTAGCTCGTCAGATGTTTTCAGTCAATGTTATGGATTGAAACAGTAGTTTGAAAGTTCTAGGCCAGGGGTGGGCAACCTTGGCTCTTTTATGACTGGTGGACTTCAACTCCCAGAATTCCTGAGCCAGCATGGGGGAACTATGGCCCCTTCATGACTGGTGGACTTCAACTCCCAGAATTCCTGAGCCAGCATGGGGGAACTATGGCCCCTTTATTACTTGTGGACTTCAACTCCCAGAATTCCTCAGCCAGCATGGGGGAACTATGGCCCCTTCATGACTCGTGTACACCAACTCCCAGAATTCCTGAGCCAGCATGGGGGAACTATGGTCCCCTTGTGACTTGTGGACTTCAACTCCCAGAATTCCTGAGCCAGCATGGCTCAGCATGGAAACTGGCTCAGGAATTCTGGGAGTTGAAGTCCACGAGTCATAAAGCGGCCTAGGCCTAGGCCAGGGGCAGACAACCTTGGCTCTTTTATGACTTGTGGACTTCAACTCCCAGAATTCCTCAGTCAGCATGGCTCAGCTTGGAAACCTCTCCCTTTCCCCTCAGCATGGCTGGCTCAGGAATTCTGGGAGTTGAAGTCCACGAGTCATAAAAGAGCTATGTTTGCCTACCCCTGTTCTAGGCCACTCTTCCATCAGATGAGTTGGCCAACATGACCAACGGTTTGGGGTTGACTTTCCTTCAATTCCTGCATGGAATTTGGATCGACAGGAGAACGGATCTGATAAAAGCTCCTTGACTGCACAGTAGCATAGAAGGATGGAGTGAAATTACGTACGAGTGGAAAACGCAGAGGAAATATAAACCTTCTGCTCAGCTGGCCTTTGTGATTGTCCTTGTTGTCCCCTTCAGGAACTGATCGATGAGGAGAGGAGTCACATGATGCACCAACGTCAACTCCAAGAATTGTCCCTCACAAATTTTAACTTTGCTGCTTACCACGACTTGGATACAGTAAGTACAATTAAGGCACGCTGAGGTCTTCACCCGTTTTACGATTCCACATGGTTGAATTCAGTTGTGGAGAAGACTTCCAGAAGACAACTCATAAGTATAGACACCATTTGGGCACCTTCTCTTTGCTTGCTAGATCTATAACTTCATGGACCTCTTGGTGCGTGCGAAACCCCTCCTGGTCAGCAAAATTGAGATTGGCCAGACAACAGAAGGACGCCCAATCAATGTCTTGAAGGTAAGTCTTTTGATCCTTTCGATACTCATTTTGGAGGGTGGCGGACTTCTGGATGGGGAAAAAGTGGCTGTGTCTTTTTCAACACGATGAACTAAGTCCCAAGAGAACATTTGTAGCTCAGGGTTGAACTGTGGAGTTCTTGTTGCTCTCTGAACTTAATACAGCTAGAGTATTGTTCATCTGATGTAAATATTGCAGACCATTTTACGAAGGTACAAAGTGCTATGAAACACAATGCTAATTGTGAAAGAATGTGCATAAGATTGTAAGAGTTATATATTATTCTACCCAAAGGGGAGAATGTTAGGCATATGGTGTTAGCCTACAATGTTGGGTTGAAAATATATTAACGATAATGCTATGACTTTAAGAAGTTAATTGGCCAATGGGTGTGTAAGTGTTCTCATGGCCATAAGAGGAAGCTAGGAACATAGCTTCTTTCTCTCTCTGAATTCACTGATCTCTACTATTACTGTTTTTGCTCTGCTGTTGGTTTACTACTGTTGTAAACCTGAACTGTGTATTGACCTCTGGACTGGTAAGAAGACTTTGTAGTTTGGATTACTCCTTGGACTGTTGCTATTGTTTATGACCTGGACTGTTTATTTTTTGACTGTGCATTTTTGTTTTTACACCACCTCAAAGTAAAATACTTTTTGCTTTTACAACTCAGTGTACTCTTGTGTGACTCTTACTGCTCTCAGTACCCTTCCTTGTCTGTGCAACTCTTTGGTAGCACAAGGAGACCTCTGCACAACAAATTCCTTAACAGTTTTCTTAAAGACGTTTCACGATCCAACTTCAGAACATTCTCTGTGAACTATACAAACAGAGAGCAAGGCCCCCCGCCCGCCCCTTCCAGCATTGATGACCTTACCTAGTTGGGTCATGAAACGTCTGCAAGGAAACCACCCAGCTCAGAAAGCACCAGGGACCCCACAGTCCTCCTCCTCCTCTTCTTCTTCTTCTTCTTTCTTCTTCTCTTCCTCCTCCACCTCCTCCTCCTCCTCCACCACCACCACCATTCTCTTCAAGCACCAATGATGTTACCTAGTTAGGTCATGAAACGTTTGCAAGAAAACAGCCAAGTTCAGAGAGCACCAAGGACCCCACAGCCTCTACCTTTCCAGAACACCCACTCCCCTCTAGCACTGTTGATATTACTGAGTTGGGTCACGAAACGTCTGCAAGAAAGTCTGCTTAAGGGCTTACATGATTTACTTAACAACTGCAGTGATTTGAAAGTCATAAAATAGGGCGCAACTGACTTAACAACCACATTGCTTTGCAATGGAAATTCTGTTCCCCGTTGTAGTCATAAGTTGAGGGCTATCTGTGCTTTATTCTGTCAGCGAGGGTCTTACTTGTGACTGTTTTAATTAGATTGTTTTAATGTTAGCTCACTTTTTTATAGCCTGGTGAAATTCTATTTGTCAGATTAGACCAGGGGTAGGCAACATTGGCTCTTTTATGACTGGTGGACTTCAACTCCCAGAATTCCTGAGCCAGCATGAGGGAACTATGGCCCCTTCATGACTCGTGGACTTCAACTCCCAGAATTCCTGAGCCAGCATGGGGGAACTATGGCCCCCTCATGACTCGTGGACTTCAGCTCCCAGAATTCCTGAGCCAGCATGAGGGAACTATGGCCCCCTCATGACTCGTGGACTTCAACTCCCAGAATTCCTGAGCCAGCATGGGGGAACTATGGCCCCCTCATGACTCGTGGACTTCAGCTCCCAGAATTCCTGAGCCAGCATGGGGGTACTATGCCCCCTCATGACTCGTGGACTTCAGCTCCCAGAATTCCTGAGTCAGCATGGGGGAACTATGCCCCCTCATGACTCGTGGACATCAACTCCCAGAATTCCTGAGCCAGCATAGCTCAGCTTGGAAAACTCCCTTTCCCCTCAGCATGGCTGGCTCAGGAATTCTGGGAGTTGAAGTCCACGAGTCATAAAAGAGCCAAGGGTGCCTAACTCTGGATTAGACCTTCCCAATCCGGATTGCGCTGCTGTTCCCAGCATTCCAAGCAGAAGGTCGGAAGCTGGGAATTCTGGGAGTGACTGCCCAGGACATCTGGTGGGTCTCCAGCCGGAGAGATTTTGAGGAATTTGGAAGCCAAGATGGTTGCTTGGATTGAAGGCCTCTCTTCTTTGCTTTGCGCAGTTTAGCACCGGGGGAACCAACCGGCCAGCAATCTGGATTGACACCGGCATCCATTCCCGCGAGTGGGTCACTCAAGCCAGCGGAGTTTGGTTTGCAAACAAGGTAACAGCTGCAAACATTCGGTAAATGGAGGAAGCTAAACCACCATATCTTGGTTCGATCAGGGTTTCTCAAGCTTGGCAGCTTGAAGATGGCTCCAATTGGACTGCAGGTAGTCCTCGACTTATAACGGCTCATTTAGTGACCACTCAAAGTTGTAACGGCACTGAAAAAAAACCCTGATTTATGACCATTTTTCACACTTACGACCACTCCAGTCCTGGAATCAAAATTCAGACCCTTGGCAACTGACTCGTATTCATGAGTGTCATGTGATCTTGTGATCACCTCTGGCGGCTTTCTGATTAGCAATGTCAAACGGGAAGCCAGAGGCACTGAACAGCCGTGTTACTAGTTTAACAACTTCAGTGACTCATTTAACAGCCATGGCGAGAAAGGTCGTAACACGGAGCAAAATTCAATAAATGTCTTGCTTAGCAACACAAATCTTATTTTTTCCCCCTTAGGGATACTCCTGTAATTTTCCCCAAAGCCAGGAAAAATGGGGGAATGCCTGGCATATCTGCCTCCCCACTTCATGATTGTTCCACTCCTGTCCCCACTTAATCCTAAAAGAAAAAAAATTAAAAAGACATTGCCAATCTGATATTTTCTAGATTTCCCCCCCACTTCAGCTCCTAAAACAAGCTGGCTTGTGAAGGGTTTCCTGTAATAGCGATCCTACAAATCAGGGGTCCCCAATCCCGGGTCTGTGGACCAGCATGCCACGAACCGGTTCACACAAACAAACGAAACCGTATCCGCAGGATGCAGGCAACACGCGAAACCACGTCCCCTCCGATCCACGGAAAAACCTCTTTCCACAGAACCGGTCCCTGGTGCCCCAAAGATTGTGGGCCGCTGCCGTAATTTCACCATTAAGGCACGCGTCTGTGGTTGCACCTGAAGCCATTTTGATCCTCTTTAGATCTTTGAAGATCACGGGAAGGATCCTTCTCTCACGTCCATCCTGAACCAGTTCGATATCTTCTTGGAGATCGTCACCAATCCGGACGGTTACTCCTTCACGCACACCAAGGTAACTCTCCGTGGTGGGGACGTCGGCGGCAAACGTGAGATGTGCCGCACCACGTTTTAGCTTCAGGCTCCTTCTGACATTCATTGACGGGCCTTCCTGATTTGCAGAACCGTATGTGGCGCAAGACCAGATCGAAGAGAGACGGGTCATCTTGCATCGGAGTCGACCCCAACCGGAATTGGGCAGCAGGCTTCGGAGGTAAGACGTAGGAGTCAGTCGCCAAGCATCCGAATTTTGGTTGTGTGACCCTAGGGAATGCTGCCATGAAAAACGGCCATCAGTAATTTCCTTCAGTGCCGTTGTAACTTCGGTCACTAAATGAACCGTTGTAAATTGAGGACTACCTGTGTAAGCCAGCAGTGTGATATAGCCGCAAAAAAAAGTCAAATACATCTTTAAGCTGCATTAGGCAAAATAGGAGTTTCAAATCCTGGGAAATAATAATGTCCATTCAATAATAATAATAATAATAATAATAATAATAATAATAATAATAATAATAATAATAATAATAATAATAATAAAGTAGGAAGGGACCTTGGAGGTCATCTAGTCCAACCCCCTGCTCAGGCAGGAAACCCTGTACCATTTCAGAAAATGGCTGTCCAGTCTCCTCTTAAAAATCTCCCGTGTTGGACCATTCACCGTTTCTGGTGGCAAGGAGTTCCACTGGTTAATTGTTCTAACTGTCAGAAAGTTTCTCCTTAGTTCTAGGTTGCTTCTCTCCTTGATTGGTTTCTATCCGTTGCTTCTTGTCCTGCCTTCGGGCGCTTTGGAGAATAGCTTGACTGCCTCTTCTTTGGGGCAGCCCCTGAGAGATTGGAAGACTGCTATCATGTCCCCCCTTGTCCTTCTCTTCATTAAACTGGACAGACCCAATTCCAGCAACCCTTCCTTATATGTTTTATCCTCCAGTCCCCTAATCATCTTTGTTGCTCTTCTCTGCACTCTTTCCAGAGTCTCAACCTCTTTTTTACATCGTGGTGACCAAAACTGGATGCAGCATTCCAAGTGTGGCCTTACCAAGGCCTTGTAAAGTGATATTAATACTTCACGTGATCTCGATCCTATCCCTCTGTTGATGCAGCTTATGCTTTGTCGAAGTGCCCCATGAATCCCACGTCCGTATCTGGGATCAAAATGTGACGCAAAATTCAGAGAAATTAAAACAGGTTCAAAGAAGATGAGTGAGAATGAGTTGTTGGCTAGTTCCTGGTTAAAAAAAACTACCTATGGCAGGGCTAGGCAACCTTGGCTCTTTTATGATTCGTGGACTTCAACTCCCAGAATTCCTGAGCCAGCCATGCTGAGGGGAAAGGGAGAGGTTTCCGTGCTGAGCCATGCTGACTCAGGAATTCTGGGAGTTGAAGTCCACAAGTCATAAAAGAGCCAAGGTTGCCTACCCCTGACCTATGGGAAAGACCAGACTTGCTTTACGACCATGAAGTTCGTTTAATGAGGACCACAAAAATGTTCCAAAATCGGATTGGGCACATGGGTGTGTCGATTTACAACCATCATGGAAATTTCCGGGGAGGTTACGGTCATACAGTAGGTCGAGGACTATCTGTCCCACCTTCAAGTCTCCAGACATGGTACATGGAGTCCTTGACTTACAACCATTCATTTAGTGACTGTTCAAATTTATTACCGCAATGAAAAAAGGGACTTATGGCTGTTTTTCATTCAGCAGCGTCCCGGGGTCACGTGATCCCCTTTTGCGACCTTCTAGGAAGCAAAGTCCACGGGGGAAGCCCGATTCGTTTAACCACGGTGTTACTAACAACAACTGCAGGGATTCGCTTAACATCTGTGGCAAGACAGGTCATAACATGGAGCAAATTTTTACACTTAACAACCGTCTCGCACAATAACAGAAATCCCGGGCTCAACTGCGGCCGTAAATCGAGGTCTCCGGTTGGTCTCTTGCAGGAGCTGGCGCCAGTGGGAACCCGTGCTCGGAAACCTACCGTGGACCTTACGCCGAGTCCGAACCGGAGGTGAAAGCCATTGTGGATTTTGTACGGCAACACGGCAACATCAAGGCTTTCATCTCCATCCACAGTTACTCCCAGCTTCTCCTCTATCCTTACGGCTACACCAAGGAGAAAGCTGCAGACCACCTGGAGCTGGTAAGTCGCCTTAGCAACCGATTCATATTTATGACGGTCACAGTGTCCCAGGGTCATGTGAAGTGACCAAAACCTGCTGCAACCACCCAGCAGACGGGGGGGGGGGATAAAAACCAACCCCACCCCACCACCACTGCCAATCCTCAACCGAAATGCTCACAACAATGACAACCTCGGACAGGAGGAAGAGCGCCGCCGGGCGGGCAGGCAGGCGTCTTGCTTGGCTGTGGCTCGGGGGGCACTTTTTTCAGTGCCATTGTAACTTCGAACAGTCACTAAGCCAACTGTTGTAAGTCGAGGACTACCTGCACTTCATCACTTTTTTCTTTTTTTTTTTTGGTCATCAAGTTTTTGACCCCTTGCTAGGCGACTGGTGGTACTCGGATGTCGCCATCTCCTAAAAGTGGTAGAATGGGTGAAAAGGTTGAAAAGCCCTGCTCTAAGGATTTATGCTCCCCAAGACTTCTTCTGCTCGCCCCTAACTAAAGCCCAAACCTTCTAAACTTCTCCTGGTCTTCTCCTCCCCCTCCCCCCACCCCATCCCCTGGCGTCCCTTCGCCAGGATGCTCTGGCTAAGAAGGCCGTGGCTGCGCTGGAGTCTGTCCACGGGACCAAGTACAGATACGGCAGCATCATCACCACCATCTGTAAGTCACGCGAAGGGGAAGGCAGAGGCCGCTGGCCCTCCGGGAGGGGAGTGGGTGGCAGGGAGTTCCCAGGATTAGGAGCATTCGTTTAGGGACCGTCCGGAGTTCCAGCGGCACCGGGGGGAAAAAGGAAGCTTAGGAACGTCGGCCACACTTATGGACCGTTCCAGCCTCCCCTGTGGTCACGGGGTCAAAATTCAAACACTTGTCAGCTGACTCACCTGTCAGAAATGGGATAGGGTTAGGGTTCTGTTCGATGAGGAAAGAGTTCCCAGCACGGTCTAATCCAGGGGTAGGCAACCTCGGCTCTTTTATGACTCATGGACTACAACTCCCAGAATTCCTCAGTCAGCACAGCTACAAGGGAGTGGGTTTGTGGAGAGGAGGAGGAGGAGGAGGAAAGGAAGAAGGGAAGGAAGGAAGGAAAGGAAGGAAAGAAAGAAAGGGAAGGAAGGAAGGAAGGAAGGAAGGAAGGAAGGAAGGAAGGAAGGAAGGAAGGAAGGAAGGAAAGAAGGACCACTGTGAGCTCCTTGGTGCCGAGTTTGGTTGCAAACGTTTCCCTACCTAACTAGGGAACATCATCAGTGTTAGAAGGGAGAGGGGGTTGCAGAGAGGAGAGGACGACCACGGAGTCCATCGTGCTCTCTGAGCTCCGATTGCTTTCTTGCAGACGTTTCATGACCCGGTTAGGTAACATCCTCAGCGCTCAAAGGGAGGAGGGGCTATGGGTGCTTTCGCTCTGCCCATCTTGTCTCAGGGTAGACAACAGCGCAGACGGTTTTCACCAGCTCCTCTTCTTTTGCACACACACACCCGCCTTTCCTGCCTGTAGACCAAGCAAGCGGAGGCACCGTGGACTGGACCTACGACCAAGGCATCAAGTATTCCTACACCTTTGAGCTGAGAGACAAGGGCAGACATGGGTTCCTGCTCCCGGCTAATCAGATCATTCCCACGGCAGAGGAGACCTGGCTCGCCCTGATGGTCATCATGGAGCACACGCGGGACCACCCTTACTAAGCCGGAGGGGCCGGGCTCACAGCGACAGCCTGGCCCTCCGCCCGCCGCCTGCCTTCTGATTTTCCATCTCGTAATCCTTTTGCGCGTCATCTGCTCCTGCTGCAATTCCGCTGCTGAGCTGTAGGAGGCAGTGTGGCAGAACCTGGGGGGCGGAGTCAAAAGAGGGAGCAGCCTGGCATCCCTACGTAGTCACAGGCGGATGTAATCTAACTTCCCTTGAATTCCACTGACTGTCCAACTCCTCACGGGGGGCTGATAGTTGGAAAGATTCCTGTGGCGCTGGGTTGTCAGCAATAAAGCCGGTTTAATTGGACCGTCACGCATGGACCTGTTGTGTTTTTTTTGTGCCTGACACTTTTCGAACTGACTAAGTCCAAGGGATGGGAGACAAAAGCTTATTGCAGGGGTCTTCCAACTTGGCCCTTTTATGACTTGTGGACTTCAACTCCCAGAATTCCTCAGCCAGCTTTGCTGGCTGAGGAATTCTGGGAGTTGAAGTCCACAAGTCATAAAAGGGCCAAGTTTGAAGACCCCTGGCTTATTGGTTAAAATCCTTTTATGAAATGCTGGATTTCAGGATTTGGTAGCTAGAGCAGAAGTGCAAAATGCAAAGGAGAGCAACTGATTTAAAGGCCTGGAGACTAAAAGGTCTCAAGAACGGTTGCAGGAACCGGGTAGGGCCAGTCTAAGGAAGGACCAGGGGTGACACGACAGCCGTTTTTTTTAGTATTTGAGGGGCTGCCACAAAGAAGAGTGTGTGTGTGGGGGGTGGTGTTTCCAACTTATTTTCCAAAGCACCTGAAGGCAGGACAAGAAGCAACGGATGGAAACTCGTCAAGGAGAGAAGCAACCTGGAACTAAGGAGAAACTTCCTGACAGCGAGAACAATTAACCAGTGGAACAACCTGCCTCCAGAAGTGGTGAATGCTCCAACGCTGGAAGTTTTTAAGAAGAGACTGGACAGCCGTTGGTCTGAAATGGTACAGGGTTTCCTGCCTGAGCAGGGGGTTGGACTAGATGACCTCCAAGGTCCCTTCCAGCTGTATTCCGATTGACTGAAGAATAACAGAGCTGGAGGGGACCTTGGAGGTCATCTAGTCCAACCCTCCTGCTCAAGCAGGAGACCTTCTACCATTCCAGACAAATGGCTGTCCAATCCTTTCTTGACAACCTCTCGTGTTGGAGCACCCACAACTTCTGGACCCACTGAAATTTCCCCTTAGTTCTAGGCTGCTTCTCTCCTGGATAAGTTCATGAAGGTGTTTTGACTTTTCAGTCGGTGTTTTGGGACGATTTACCTGGCACTTTCTGGCCGTAGAAGGGGATACTTGTCGGTATGTGGGCACCTCCTAACAGACAGATTATCTCTACAGCTAGTCCTCGACTTACGGTCCCTTAGTGACTATTCAGTTACGACGGACACCCCCCCCAAAAGTACTTACGACCCAGTACCAAAGTTATGACGTCCTCCTCCTCCTCCAGTCCCATGACTGCATGTTGGACGCTTGCCAACTGACCTCCTTTTATGACCGCTGGCAGCATCCTACAGCCAGCTGACTGCATTTTACGACATATTTTTTTTTTGCCGAAAACCGGCATTTGGCTTTCAATTTTCGGCAAAAAGTGCTCACAGCGAGTTCACTGAATGACCGGGGTGTTTGCTTGACAACCACAGTGGTTGCCTTAGGAGAGCTGTGTTCGCTTAACAAATGCTGCCCAAAAAAAAAAAAAAAGGTCGCAAAATTGGGTCAGTCGCATGGGTGAACTGCTTCACCGCCGCCGTCTCTATTTTGATTTTGATGCCGAAGGTAAGGGTTGAATCTTCCCCCTTTGAAAAGACATCCCAGCTTTAGAAGTCTTTCAGCTGTTAGCGCAGGAGTGGGCAACTTCAAAACCTATTGTCAGAATCCATTTATATCATATTCATAAATGGAATGTTTCAACCATTATTCCATGGATTCTGCCATCTCCCGAAGAGAAGAGAATGGATGTGTATTGAACCGGTATTAGGCATTTCAAAGGAAAGGAGAAGCCTTTTGAACTGGGGAAACAAAAGGGGGGGCTAGCATCTGGCTTGTGTCACGGAAGAGAGCAATAAACATGAAGGGTCCTAAGTTCCTTTTTCCCACGAGAGGGATGATACGAGAGAAAGGATGGGGGACTGACCAAATGGGGTTAAGGGGGGTTAAACCGGGAACTCTTTATAAGGGTTTACTTCGTGGAATAATATTAAGTCCTGTCTCGTATTCCTACAACCAAGCATGTCATAGTAAAGATTCTTTTTGGAATAGATTTGACTCCAAGAATTTTGTCTTCCTAAGACGTGGTTTGGGGTGGGTCCTGACACCTATGGACTTCAACTCCCAGAATTCCTGAGCTGGCATGGCGAGCTCAGGAATTCTGGGAGCTGAAGTCCACCGGTCGTGAAGGGCCATAATTGCTCACCCGTTGTAGCATCCTTATAGTTAGCAGACGGGCGAAACTGCACGAGCCGGCTGAAAAATAAAAAAGCACACCGTTCTGTATTTATTAAGATGCAAACCGTACAAAAGGCAAAGTAGAGACAGCACAAAAACATCAGCGCGAACGAGCTGCAATCCAACCCAAAGGATTAAAAAAAAAGGTTCTTTTGGGGGTGGGTGGGCGTCCTTCTGCTACACCAGATGTTCAGTCCTTTGTGCAAACTTTAGGCACGGAACAACAACCCTCCCGCACGCGGTCACACCAAAGAGCAGGCTTGATCCGATGAGAAGGGTTCCGGATACGAGCCCAAGGCGTGACAACTTCTAAAGAGGTCGTGAGTCTTCGATTTAGGGTTCGGCATCCTTTGCGAAGCTCTGTAAAAGTTTTCACCGCTACTCAGATAAAACGGCAGCCGCAGAACAGAACCGGGCGCTTCTCTCTGTTGCAAACGCTACGTTGAGTTCAACCGGTCTTGAGAAATTGTGTGTATGTGTGTGTGTGTGTGGGGGGAAATCACTGGCCAAGGCTGAAGAACCCATTTACTTTCGCTTACCGAGCAAATTCTCAAGAATTCAGATTACATTTTCTCAGTTTCCCCCAAAATACTAACATCTGCAGCTTTGAGGGGTCATTTTCCCGTGCACGGCTTGGCTTTCGCTTTCAAAACCCTTTCAAGGAGGGCGACAGCTGCGCTAACCATTTACATTAAGTAATACACATTTTTTTAAAAAAATAAGTAACATTACTAGAGGCACCAAAACTCTATCAGCTAAGAAGAAAATACACGCGGATTTTAGTTCACCTGGACTATTGTAGAGGTGGATTTGGTACGTGGAGAAACGAGACGGGAGCAGCGCAGAAGCCAGCAGCATCAAACCACAAGCCGTCAACCTAATCGCGATAAAGACATGCTATTTACACCAACCTCAGCTCAAAGGGCCGAGGAATTGCCACTGGATCCAGGGTGGAAAGATGGTGGGATCAGGAATCTGGGAAGAGGAATGGCGAGATTGGGTGGAGAGACATCCTTGAGGCTTCATGAGGCCTTCAGCACAGCTGGTAGAGACGCCTGGCCAGCCACAGCCCAGAAGCCTCAGCCTGGGATGCCATTACGGCTAGCCGCTCATCTATCCGTGAAGCATTTGCTCCGGGTCTTAATTCGAATAACCAAATGGACAACTGTGTAACAAAAAGCAGGCAATGAGTTACGGGTGCGGTCTCCGAGCAGACCCTGATTTAGGATAACTGGGAAGTAAATAGCTCTGTCGCCAAAAACGATAACATCTCACAAACACAAGATTTGGGGCCTGCAGACCAAGGAAATGCAGCAGAAAACCAGGTACGTGAACCCCAAAACCCAACAACACCCAAAACGAAACACCCCACCCCCCAAACCTTCTTTAAAACCACACACGATTAAGTTAATATAAAAATAAAACATCTTTACAAATCTGTACAGAGGGGGGGGAAAACACAGGGCTGCTTATCGCGTTGGAGGTGATGCGGGAAGATGAATAGGATCGGAAGATGTCAAGCCTCAAAAATATTTTTAAATATTTTTTTCCCCTCCGTGATATTGTTCTCCGAAGTTGGCAAGGACTTGGGGGTACATTGAGGGAAATGGGGTGATGTAGCGTTCCTCTTTTGAGTTTGGGCCTTTTGATGTGCAAGCTTGGAGTTTCCCGGGTGACTCGTCTCTGGAGCTATCTTTAAAAAGATCCCGGCGTAACTTTCTCAACCTTGGCTGCTTTAAGAGGTGTGGACTTCAACTCCCAGAATTCCCCCGGCCAGAAAAGCTGGCCGGGGGAATTCTGGGAGTTGAAGTCCATGCCTCTTAAAGCTGCCACGGTTGGGGGAAAAAAACAACCCAACAACAACAGTTTCTTGGAGAATCAGATCCGGGCACCGAAGGAGGCACCGCCATATTTGATCCACCTCTTTGCTCATCGCTTCTGCAAAAAAAAAGTTGCGGGAGGAGGTTGAAAATTCGGCAACTTTGGCTTCCTGCAAAACCAGGGCAAGGTTTGCAGCAGTGGCCAAGAGAAAAGTCAGCCTTCCAGGCACAGAGGGCCTGACGCAGGTATGAGACAAGAGATTTCCCAAGGACAGCCAACGGGGATAACTTCATCTCTGAAAAAAAAAAAACTATTCGGACCGTTGCACCGGGAAACTCTTTAATCCAGGGGAAATCTCCGAGGTGGGAGGCTAAGACCCTGCAAGTTTTTTCCGGTGGGTGGGGTGGAGATTTCCAAACTTGGCAACTTTTAAGACTTGTGGACTTCGACACCCAGAATTCCTCACCCTGGCGGGGAGGGGGAACTCTGGGAGTTGAGGTCTAGCAGTCTTAAAAGAGGGCCTAGTTTGGAGACCCCCGCTGTAGGAGGAGGCAGGTTTTTCAGCTGCAGGGGGGGGGGAATTAAGCCAAGGGAATTAAAATCCAGCAGCGACAGGCCGTTAAGCCTCGCAAAAGCCAGGAGGCGGTGGGCACACCAGCTTCTAGGTCAGGGGCGAGAAAGCGGAGTATTCGGGAAAAGCTCAGCTGAGCAGGCAGCAGGCGAAGAGGGCATGAAGCAGGATCCAAAATTACAGCATTAACGATACCTCGGTCCGGCCTCTGGAGTGGAGATAGCCGTAACACCGAGGGGGGCTTTGGGGGGATCGAGATTCTGAGCCCCCCCCCGGCAAGCATTGCTCCAGCCTCAGACAAATACTGATAAACGTGGCCAGGGTCCTTGGGGGGTGGGCAGGGAAGCCCGGACATCCTCGGCTGTGGCTCCTTTGCAGAGGAGACCCCTTGCCCTTGCTGCCCCAATGCCAACCGGCAGACCGGAGGGCTGATGCCAGGCAATGAGGTGGGTACAGTGCTATTTCAGGCTCTTTTCCCGGTACAGCCAAAAAAACGACGGGGAAGCCCCCAGGTGTAAGAGTCAAATCGCCTTTTGGCTGCAGCCTGAAAGGCAAACATTGGTCCAGCTGCATCTGGCTGCTTTATCTTCGCCCTCCTTAATTCCGTGGCTCTGCCCAGAAGTTCTCGCTTGCCCGTAAAGTTCAGTTGCACCTTTTTCCTCCTTGGTTTTTGGGGGAAAGGACAGACGCGGCGCGCCCAGGCCGCCCTCGGCGGGATCGGCTCCCCCAAAACGTGGCTTTCCACACACCCCCACCTGCCACCACCACCCTCTTTCCCCACCCCGTGCCAACTACCTTCCTAAAAGCAAAGGCGGGCCCGGCCTGTCGGGTTAAAAAAACGGTCCCAGCAAACGGTCTCTCTCTCTCTCTCTCTCTTTTATTCTGGCAAATGGTGCCGGGCTACCGCCAAGGCTTGCTCTGCAGGCTGCTCGCGCTGAGGGAGCGGGCGGTGAGCGGGGCGGCGTCCGGGTTGGCGCTGGGCAGGTTCTGGCTGCTCCTGACGGCGACGGCTTTGCTGTCCCGGGCGGAGGATCCGCGGCTGAGGCGGCCTGGGGAGAAGGGACCGAGAGGAGAGTGGCGATCAGGGCACGGGCCGGAGAGCTGGGTTAGTTGGTGGGGGTTGAAAAACCGGATTTATTCATTTATAGCCCTCCTCACACACACCCCCTTCGCCCTGAAGGTCGTCCTCGGCTTACGAGCGCGATGGACCCCGTTTCTGTGGCTAAGTGAGTTACTTTTTGCCCCCTTTTACCAACGGTCGTTAAGAGAATCACTGCAGTTGTCACGTTAGGAACACGGCTGCTAAGTGAATAATAATAATAATAAAGTCGGAAGGGATCTTGGAGGTCATCTAGTCCAACCCTCTGCTCAGGTGGGAAACCCTGTACCATCTCAGGCAAATGGCTGTCCAGTCGCTTCTTAAAAACTTCCAGCGTTGGAGCATTCACCACTTCTGGAGGCAAGGAGTTCCACTGGTTAATTGTTCTAACTGTCAGGAAGTTTCTCCTTAGTTCCAGGTTGCTTCTCTCCTTGACTAGTTTCCATCCGTTGCTTCTTGTCCTGCCTTCAGGAGCTTTGGAGAATAGCTTGACTGCCTCTTCTTTGGGGCAACCTCTGAGATACTGGAAGACTGCTATCACGTCACCCCTCCCCCTTCTCTTCGTTAGCCTAGACATGCCCAATTCCAGCAACCATTCCCTATATGTTTTAGCCTCCAGTCCCCCAATCATCTTTGCTGCGTTCTTTCTAGAATCTCAACATCTTTTTTAATTTGTGACGACCAAAACTGGATGCAAATATTCCAAGTGTGGCCTTCCCAAGGCCTTGTAAAGTGGTACTAACACTTCACATGATCTCAAGATTCTATCCCTGTTGATGCAGCCTAGAACCGTGTGGGCCTTTTTGGCTGCTGCCGCACACGGCTGGCTCATGCTTAAGCGATTGTCCGCTAGGACTCTGAGACCCCTCTCACATTTGCTACTATTGAGCAAGGTACCACCTATACCAGGGGTAGGCAAGCTCAGCTCTTTTATGACTCATGGACTTCAACTCCCAGAATTCCTGAGTCAGCATAGCTGACTCAGGAATTCTGGGAGTTGAAGTCCATGAGTCATAAAAGAGCCGAGCTTGCCTACCCCTGACCTATACTGTACCTGTGCGTTTGAGTTTTCCTTGCCTAAATGTAGAACTTTACTTTTCTCACTAGAACTTTACTTTTTTTACTGGCTTCCCCCGTTGAAAGCTCAGTTGCCTTTTGGGGGAAAAAACGGCCCTTCGGGACAATTTGTCCTTTTAATGCAGTGCCCGCCATGGCCTGATTAGACCCTCTTGAGCCCAGAGCAAATTCCTGCCCCCCCCACCCCCAGAACAGCCTTGCAGGTAAGGGGGCTGCTGGCCTTGTGGCTTTTGAAGACAAATGGTCTGTCTCTCTCTGTGTGTGTGTGTGTGTGTGTGTGTGTGTGGTGTGTGTGTGTGTGTGTGTGTCTTACTGGCAGGATCGCTGGGAAGCTGTTCCTCCTCCAAGTAGTACTGTATTTTTTGCAGATCCTCTGCAGTAAACCTCCACTTGTTCTCGGCGGCCGTGGGGGGCGGCGGTTGGGGGGCGGCTTTCTTGCGGGCGCTCCCAGGGTGACTGGCCGCCAGGCAGGTGGGCGGAAAGGAGCCGGTCACCAGGCCTTCGGGGATCTTCTGCGCCACGACTCGGAGCCCTGGGAGGACGACAAGATGGCAGGGAAGTCTCGACAAAAATAGAGAGAGTTAGGACTGCGGGGGAAAAAATAATAATAATGGCAGCCAGCCTGCCTTCCCTTGAGGACTGGTACACTGCAGGAGCCAGAAAGAGGTCTGAGGAAATATCTGTGGACCCCTCGCATCCTGGGCATAAAGTGTTTCAATGTCTTCCCTCGAGAAGACACTACAGGGCATTGCACGGCCACACCCCCAGACACGAGGGCAGTCGTGTCGTGTCTCCCTCTCCCCCCACAATATGCCATCACTTTGCTAGACAACTAATTCCCGCAACACTTGTCTTATGCCCTGGGATGCCAAGCCACCTACGGCAGTTAGGGCGGTGTTATGTATTATCCTTCTCATCTTTCCTGTTACTTAGGTCCTTAGCTTCTTATGACCGTAACGTTGTTGTTTGTATCTCATGATTTATGTCGATTGCTTTTGTTTAGTATCCTATTCTGATTTGGATTGATGGCTTATTTGGTATCCCGTGTCGGTCACTCTGTGTTGTATCCTATGATTTATGACAAATGTATTTTTTTGTCATTATGATCTTGATTTATCGCTTGTTTCTGGTATGTACGCTGAGAACTTATGCACTGGAGACGAATTCCTTCTGTGTCCAATCACACTTGGCCAATAAAGAATTCCAGTTCTAATTCATTCTAATTCTAATCTAATTTTAATTCATTCTAATTCTAATCTGATTCTATTCTAATTCATTCCAATTCTAATCTAATTTTAATTAATTCTAATCTAATTCTATTCTAATTCATTCTAATCTAATTCTATAATTCTCATTCTAATCTAATTCTATTCTAATTCATTCTAATTCATTCTAATTCTAATTCTAAACTAAGTCTATCTAATTCTAATTCTAATTCATTCTAATTCTAAAAGGTAAAGGTAAAGGTAAAGGTTCCCCCGCACATGCGTGCTAGTCGTTTCCGACTCTAGGGGCCGGTACTCATCTCCGTTTCAAAGCCGAAGAGCCAGCGCTTGTCCGAGGACGTCTCCGTGGTCATGTGGCCGGCATGACTAGACGCCAAAGGCGCATGGAACGCTGTTCCCTTCCCACCGGAGTGGTCTCTATTTTTCTACTTGCATTTTGACGTGCTTTCGAACTGCTAGGTTGGCAGAAGCTGGGATGAGTAACAGGCGCTCACTCTGTTACGCGGCGCTCGGGATTCGACCCGCCAAACTGCCGACCATCTGGTCGACAAGCTCAGCGTCCTAACCCACTGAGCCACCGCGTCCCATTCTAATTCTAATCTCATTCTAATTCTAACCTAACTTTAATCCAATTCTAATCCAATTCCAATTCTAACTAACTCTAAAAGACTCCCTCCCATTACAACGATGGAATCGCCAGGGCCTCAGTGGATCCCAGCTGGGAAGGACAAGGTCCCGGGGGGGGGGAAGGTTGATCCCAACGTTTCCGAGCCTTCCTACCTCCAGAGAGCATGAATAAGTTCTCAAAGCCCCTCTCGCACATGGTGGTGGCTGCTTGGCTGGCCATCCTCTCGTCGTCGTCGTAGAGGATGATAATCTTCCCGTGAGCGTTTTTCTGAGGGGTGGAGGGGTTAAGGGTCCAAAGCTGTGTGGGGAGGAGAGAGGGGTGGGAGACAAGCCTCCCCACCGCCCGCAGGCCTCCCTCCCTCCGGAAATGAGCCTGTTTCTGAGGAATCCTCGGTGCCCTCTGAGCTGGGCACTTTCTTTCTTGCAGGCCTTTCATTAGACAAACTGGGAGCGGGGTTGGCAGAGAGGAGGGGGAGGAGGAGGAGGAGGAAGGAGAACAGGAAGGAAAAAAAGAAGGAATGAAGGAGAGGAAAAAGAAAGGAGGGGGCAGGAGGAGGAGGAGAAGAAACAGAAGAAGAAGGAGAAGAAGAAAAAGAATAGGAGGAGGAGAAGAGGAGGAGGATTTCCTTTGTAAGTTTGTAGCTCCGAATTGAACTGGGGGGTCCTCGGTGCTCTCTGAGCGGGGTTGTTTTTTGCAGACGTTTCATGACCCAACCAGGTAGCATCTTTGGAGCTTGAAGAGAACGGTGGGGGTGGGGGTGGAGGAGGAGGAGAAGAAACAGAAGAAGAAGAGGAGGAGGAAGAGGAGAAGAAAAAGAGGAGGAGGAGGAGAAAAAACAGAAGAAGAGAAGGAGGAGGAAGAGAAGAGGAGGAGGAGGAGGAGGAGGAGGAGGAGGAGGAGGAAGAAGAAGAAGGAGGAGGAGGAGGAGGAGGAGAAAAAACAGAAGAAGAGAAGGAGGAAGAGAAGAGGAGGAGGAAAAGAGGAGGAGGAGGAGGAGGAGAAGGAGGAGGAACAGGAAGAAGAAGAAGAAGAAGAAGAAGAAGAAGAAGAAGAAGAAGAAGAAGAAGAAGAAGAAGAAGAAGAAGAAGAAGAAGAAGAAGAAGAAGAAAAGAGGAGTACAGAAGAAGAGGAGGAGGAGGAGAAGAAGAAGAAGAAGAGAAGAAACAGAAGAAGGAGAAGAAGGAAAAGAAGAGGAGGAGGAGAAGAAGAAGAGGAGGAGGAGGAGAAACATAAGAAGAAGAAGAAGTGCTAGAAGGGGAGTGGAGAGGAGGAGGAGGAGGAGGAGGAGGACTATGGAGTCCTTGGTATCATCTGAGCTGGGTGGTTTTTTGCAGACGTCTCATGACCCAGCGAGGTAGCATCATCAGTGAGAGAAGGGGCTTAAGATATAAAGAAAGAACAAACCCTTCTCACACTGATGATGTTACTTAGCTGGGCAATGAAACGTCTTCCAGAAAATAACCTCGGAGAGCACCAAGGGCTCCACAGCCCTTCGCCTCCCTTCCTTTTCTCCTCCACTCCACAAACGTCACTCCCTTCCACCACGGATGAGGTGACCTAGTTGGGTCACGAAACGTCTGAAAAGGGGCGGGGGGAGGGGAAAAAAAACCAAGCTCAGAGGGCACCAAGGATCTCTCCTTTCAGCCTGAGCGACAAATATTCTCCTTTATGGAGTCTTGTTTCTGCCCTCCGGACAAGCACAGTCAAAGGGGGAAAGCCAGAATCACTTAACAACCGGGCTACGAACTTATCGACTGCAGTGACTCACTGAACAACGGGGGCGGGAAAAGTCGTAAAATGAATGGAGCCAAGTTCACTTAGCAACAGTCCCGCCTAGCAACAGAAACTTGGGGACTCAGCTGCAGTCGGTGAAGCTGAGGAGGACCAGGAAGGTATAGGTACGTAGTAAGGGGGCATCATGGATTACAAAGCCCGACTCTCAAAGGCTGAGGAACCGTGTCCGCTTTCAGATCTCAGCTTGTTGCAAAGGTGGTTACCGCTGCGCTTTTTGCAAATTTCTAACAGGAAAAGAGTGGCTCTTTTGGGGAGGGTGAGGTTTGTTCAATTTGCATTTGAAGCTAGAGATCCCGGCAGAAAAACCTGCACCCTTCCACTCCACAAAGGATACGTATTCCAAAATGCTGTTGGTGTAGGGATTCATCGTTCGGGACAGAGTAGCGATGGGATAGGAGTGAGCTGAAAGACAAAAAATAAAATAAAATAAATGCCAGAAAAAGGAGAATTTTGGTCAAACAACAGAGGACAAGTCCACAGCAATAGGCTGTTATGGAGGTGGATAGCAGACTTCTCCAAACTTGGCCACTTTAAGACTTGTGGACTTCAACTCCCAGAATTCCATAGGATAAACCAGGAGGGGTCTCCAAACTTGGCCACTTTAAGACTTGTGGACTTCAACTCCCAGAATTCCATAGGATAAACCAGGAGGGGTCTCCAAACTTGGCCACTTTAAGACTTGTGGACTTCAACTCCCAGAATTCCATAGGATAAACCAGGAGGGGTCTCCAAACTTGGCCACTTTAAGACTTGTGGACTTCAACTCCCAGAATTCCATAGGATAAACCAGGGGGGTCTCCAAACCTGGCCACTTTAAGACATGTGGACTTCAACTCCCAGAACTCCATGTGGACTTCAACTCCCAGAATTCCATAGGATAAACCAGGGGGGGGGGTGTCTCCAAACTTGGCCACTTTAAGACTTGTGAACTTCAACTCCCAGAATTCCTCAGCCAGGCAGCTGACATGTCTTACAAGTTGCCAGGTTTGGACAGCCCGTTTTAAAGCTAGGGAGGCAAGGAGTCTGGCGATTGGTATTGATTAATGTTAACACCCATGTAGGTTATTTTGACATTTTAAAGTCCTATCGTTTAGTGACCATTCAAGGTTGCAAAGGCACTGGGGAAAAAAAGGGACTCGTGACTGGGTTTTTTTTCACAGTTGCGATCTTTCCAGCATCACGTGATCAAGATTCAGAGGCTTGGCCACTGGTTCATATTGATGACCATCGCTGCATTCCAAGATCTGCCCACTGCCAGCAGTTCGATCCTGACCAGCTCAGGGTTGACTCGGCCTTCCATTTTTCTGAGGTCGGTAAAACGGGGACCCAGATTGTTGGGGGGGGGGCAAGAGGCTGACTCTGTAAACCGCTTAGTGAGGGCTGTGACGCACTGTGAAGCGGTATATAAGTCTAAGAACTAGTGCTAGTGGTCTACCCTTCCTTCCTTCCTTCCTTCCTTCCTTCCTTCCTTCCTTCCTTCCTTCCTTTTCTTTCCTTCCTTCCTTCCTTCCTTCCTTCCTTCCTTCCTTCCTTCCCTTCCTTCCTTCCTTCCTTCCTTTTCTTCCCTCCTCCCTCTCCCCACCTCCCTCCCTTCCATGATGTGCAATAGTTAGAATGCAGCACTGCGGGTAACTCTGCCCACTGCCAGGAGTTCGATCCTGACTGGCTCAAGGTTTACTCAGCCTTCCATCCTTCCGGGGTCGGTAAAACGAGGACCCAGATTGCTGGAGGGGAACAGGCTGACTCTGTAAACCGCTTAGAGAAGGCCGCGAAGCGGCATATAAGTCTAAGCGCTATGGCTAACATGGGCTGGTCAGTCGGGATTCCGGCGCCCGTTGCAGGGAGGGCTGCCCCTTCCGCGAGGAAATCAAACCTGCGCCTGTCCTACCCCAAAGTGCCCCGGAGGGGAACACGGCGAGCGTCTTGACGGTCCCCGGGCCTTCCTCTCACCTCCCACAAGGTGGCAGAGGTTGTAGGCGTCTCGCTCGCGCACGTCCAGCAGCAGGTAGGGGCAGTCGGGATAAGGTCCGTCGTTTGGAAGCGCCAGCTCCGCTGTTCTGGGGTCGCCTCTGCCCAGGTCCAGTTCGCCCACCCCACTGATGACGCTGGGAGGAGGAGGAAGGAGAAGCCTTAGCAAGCGTGGAACGGGGCTGCCTCGCTGGGCCTAAAGAGCTGGCCTCTGCGGCTGCCAGGGTCGGAGAGGAAATCGCTCAGGAGGTCAGCAGAGCAGAGAGAAAAAGACACACACACACACACACACACACACACACACACACATCCTAGGTGTTGGGGAGCGTACCCCAAGGGCTAAGAAACTGGGTGTTCTGCCTATGTTTTTTTTAGGCTTGTTGCAAAACTAAGCGCACCTCTTTTAGTTCAGGAAGAATGGCAGAATAGAAGCTCAAAGCCATAGACTAAGGTAAGAGAGGAGAGGAGAGGAGAGGAGAGGAGAGGAGAGGGGAGGGGAGGGGAGGGGAGGGGAGGGGAGGGGAGGGAGGGAGGAAGGAAGGAAGGAAGGAAAGAAGGAAGGAAGGAAGGAAGGAAGGAAGGAAGGAAGGAAGGAAGGAAGGAAGGAAGGAAGGAAGGAAGGAAGGAAAAAAGAAGAAAAAGGGAGGGAGGGAGGGAGGGAGGGAGGGAGGGAGGAAAGAGAAGAGGGAGGGAAGGAGGGAGGGAGGGAAGGGAAGGGGAGAGGGAGAAGGAAGGAAGGAGAAAAGAAGAGAGAGGGAGGGAGGGAGGAAAGAGAAGAGGGAGGGAGGGAAGGAAGAAGAGAAGAAAGAGGGAGGGAGGGAGGAAAGAGAAGAAGAGAGAGAGGGAGGGAGGGAGGGAGGAAAGAGAAGAGGGAAGGAAGGAAGGAAGAAGAGAAGAAGAAAGAGGGAGGGAGGGAGGAAAGAGAAGAGGGAGGGAAGGAAGAAGAGAGAGAGGGAGGGAGGGAGGGAAGGGAAGAGAGGGAGGAAAGGAAGAAGAGAAGAAGAGAGAGAGGGAGGGAGGGAGGGAAGGGAAGAGGGGAGGGGAAAGAGAAGATACCTCTGCAAGGTGGAGCGATGTGACTCGCCAGCTCCTCCGCTGTTGTCGATGAAGAGGATGGGGCTGGCCGGCTTCTCCTGGGGGCTCCCCTTGCCGTTGGTCTCGGCTGCCTTGGGATTGGCCTCCGCAGGAGCAGCGTCGCCTTCTGAGAAAGGGGGCAGGCAGACGGGCGCCTGTAACTCTCGCAGGCCGACGCCGAGAAAGTGGAAGCCCCACCCAAAAGGTCCCTCTCCGTTTGCTTCTCCCGGGCGGCCGAGAGGATGGCTCTGGGGGGGGGGCCCTCCCGAGCAGGAGTTGGGGGGCTTCTCTTTCCCCCCTGCCATTCCCTCGCAAGAGGAGCCCCTTGACCCAGAGACGAGCGCCGAGTCTTCCTCCACGTGTTTCATCTCTTTCTTTGCATCCCACCTTCATTATTATTATTATTATTATTATTATTATTTTTACAAAACTCAAGATGGGGAACGTATCCGTCACAGCTCCCTGCTCCTATTTTCCCCACCGCAGCAACAACAACCCTGAGGGGCGGACTGGGCTGGGAAAGAGGGACTGCCTCGAAGTCACCTCGCCGGCTTTTACGCCTCAAGCGGGACTAGAACTCGCCGCCTCCTGGTGATTGGCCCCAAATCAGCCAGCCGGGTTCTCGAGGCGGGATTAGAACTCCTAGGTTCCTGTCGATTGGGCCAGAGAGCCACCTAGCCAGCTTTCGTGCCTAAGGCAGAACTAGAACTCCCCGTCTCCCGGTGACTCATCCAAAGTCACCCAGCCAGCTTTTGCGTCTAAGGCAGGATTAGAACTCACCGTCTCCTGGCGACTGGCCCAAAGTCACCCAGCCAGCTTTCCCGCTCAAGGCGGGACTAGAATTCACAGCCGCCTGTTTTCTAGCCTGATGGCTTAACCATTAGACCAACCGGCTGCCCCTTGTTCCATAGCCATCTGCTAAGAGGCAGAGCAGAGATTTTGCATACAGAGACACCCCCCCAGGTATGAAATGTGAGAATCCCATTTGAAATCCAACCCCCCCCCTCCAAAAAAAAATTCTATAGAGGGACTCAGATGTGTCTCTGGCCTCAGGATGCAAAGCAGCCATTTTGTGTTTTTAATCCATGCATATAGATGTCATTTGACATGCAACCCAGAATGGGATAGAGGTAAAACAAGACAGAACAGCAATCTATCTATCTATCCATCTATCTATCTATCTATCTATCTATCTATCTATCTATCTATCTATCTATCTATCCGTCAGCTTGCCTTCCTGCCTGCATCTCTCTATATCTATCATCTATCTACCTACGCGTATCTATATTTGTCTGTCTATATCTGTCTATCCATCCATCCATCACTATCTATCTATCTATCTATCTATCTATCTATCTACCTACGCGTATCTATATTTGTCTGTCTATATCTGTCTGTCTATCCATCCATCACTATTATCTATCTATCTATCTATCTATCTATCTATCTATCTATCTATCTATCTATCTATCTATCTATCTATCTATCTGTCAGCTTGCCTTCCTGCCTGCATCTCTCTATATCTATCATCTATCTACCTACGCGTATCTATATTTGTCTGTCTATATCTGTCTATCCATCCATCCATCACTATCTATCTATCTATCTATCTATCTATCTATCTATCTATCTATCTATCCGTCAGCTTGCCTTCCTGCCTGCATCTCTCTATATCTATCATCTATCTACCTACGCGTATCTATATTTGTCTGTCTATATCTGTCTATCCATCCATCCATCACTATCTATCTATCTATCTATCTATCTATCTATCTATCTATCTACCTACGCGTATCTATATTTGTCTGTCTATATCTGTCTGTCTATCCATCCATCACTATTATCTATCTATCTATCTATCTATCTATCTATCTATCTATCTATCTATCTATCTACACACACACACACACATTAATAACTGTTAAACGTTTGTGTGTTTTATTCTCGTTGTAGGCTGCTCAGTGTCGCCTTGAAGCACAGGAGGGGCAGCAAATAAATTTGATAGACAAACAAATAAAAAAGTAAGCTTTCGAGCCAGCCCCCTTTGGTTACAGGGATCTTTAAAAAGCATGGGGATTTAATCTGTAAGCCACACCCCTTGCAGTAAGATGGGGGGCAAACACATTTAATTAATGCAATGACTGACTGACTGAATGAATGAATACCGTCTAGCTTTTGGCCTTCTTCAGGTGGCCCTTTCAAGGTTTCATCCGACAGAGTGGCCACCTGTATCGCCTGCGGGAAGAAGGAAGAGCAGAATCAGCCTAGTAACTAGTTAGCACAGCCTTGACCACACTGAAGATGCTTGTGGATTTCGACACCCAGAATTCTGGCTGGGGTGGGGAGAGGAGGTGTTAGGGAAGATGCCGGCTGGGGAATTCTGGGAGTTGAAGTCCACACAATGTAAACACTGCTCTAGAAGTTGCAGGACCACGGACCAGAGGCCATCTGTGGGGGGGAGGGCCTTTCTAAAGGTAGACAGAGCCCACTCCCCCCCCCACCTCGTTTCTGCACAAACCCCACCAAGATGGAGGGGAGGGGAGCATTTAAAAGTCACGGGCCGAAAACGGAAACGTACCAGCTGGGCAAAAGTGGTCACTTTTAGTCTCTTGAAGAGCTCGTCTTTCTTGTATCTGTAATCTGCAAAACACAAGAGGAAAGAGCATTCAGTTAACAGACACAGTGGAGGAACCAGCTTTTCATTTAGAAAAACCTGGGATTTCAGGACACTTCACACATTCCGTTCACGTGCGTTGTGTTGGGCACAAGTTAACAAGTCACCAGCTCAAAACACTATAAGCATTTTTTTAAAAAATCCCATTTATATCCCGCCCTTCTCCGAAGACTCAGGGCGGCTTACAATCTAAAGCACAAATCAATGTGCTTAGCAATAGCCTTCATTCTATGTATATGCCTGCTTATTAGGGCTTTCTCCCCCCCCCAGCGGCATTATTACAAAGTCAGCTTATTGCCCCCAACAATCTGGGTCCTCATTTTACCTACCTGGGAAGGATGGAAGGCTGAGTCAACCTTGAGCCTGGTGGGACTTGAACCTGCACTAATTGCAGGCAGCTGGGGTTACTTAAGGAGGCATTAGCCCACTGCTCCACCAAGGCTCTTACGTGCCACCGTAGCTATACACAAAAATCGGGTTAAGTTAAATCGGGACTAGAAAAGGTCAGTGGGATTCATGGGGGGGAGGGGGGATTCGGGTCTATGTGGACTTCAACTCCCACGCCTGGCTGGCTGGCTGGCTGGGGAATTCTGGGAGTTGAAGTCCACAGACATCTTAAAAGTTGCCGAGTTTGGAGAATCCCGGTCGCTACGTCGTGAGATGCTCAGAGCTGTTTTAACGTGGTGGCCGTGTAAATCTTTCAGATAAATAAGCCAAGAAATGCAATTCACCCAGTGCATTTTCCTCCAGTTTGGGTTTCTGAAATGTGTACGATTCATGGAAGTAAACCTCGGCCCAGCTTGAGGTCTGCCGTGACAAAGTCTTCGTATCTCTACTCTCGACTCCGTTTTCGCTTGATGAAAGTGCAGCTGTGCCTTCAAGCGGAGCATCTAGTTTTCCTTGTGCTCTGGCAAAGCTGTTCATTTCATTTATTTTGGTTGCTGCCCGCCTTGATTATTTTTATAAACAGGTCAAGGGGGCAAACATGCCTATTACTCCTTCCTTTCTCCCTCTTATTTTCACCACGGCAATCTTGGGAGGTGAGCTGGGCTGACACAGGGTTTCAGCACGAAGGCAGGACTAGAACTCACCGTCTCCTGGTGATTGGCTCAAAGACACCTAGGGGGCTTTCACGCCTAAGGCGGGGCTAGAATTCACCGTCTCCTGGTGATTGGCCCAAAGACACCCAGCCAGCATTCATGACTGAAGGCGGGACTAGAACTCACCGTCTCCTGGTCATTGGCCCAAAGTCACCCAACCAGCGTTCATGACCTAAGGCAGAACTAGAATTCACAGTCTCCTGGTGATTGGCCCAAAGTCACCCAGCCAGCGTTCATGACCTAAGGCGGAAGTAGAACTCACCGTCTCCTGGTGATTGGCCCAAAGTCACCCAGCCAGCATTCATGACTGAAGGCGGGACTAGAACTCACCGTCTCCTGGTCATTGGCCCAAAGATCCCCAGCCAGCGTTCATGACCGAAGGCAGGACTAGAACTCACCGTCTCCTGGTCATTGGCCCAAGGTCACCCAGGGGGCTTTGACACCTAAGGCAGGACTACAACTCACCATCTCCCAGTTTCTGGCTTGTGCCTTCACCACTAGACCAAACTGGCTCTCAGTTTCGTCCATTTGAAGCAAGCCTCGAAATCAAGGGTGTCCGACCTTGGCAACGTTAAGACCTGTGGACTTCAACTCTTGGGCTGGGGAATTCTGGGAGTTGAAGTCCACAAAGTTGCCACGGTTGGAAAGCCCTGATTTCAGTCCCTTCCAAGGGGTTTGTCCCCATTGCATAATTTAGCATGCCCTAAGGCCCCCCTCCCCCACTTGCAATTGGCAGCTTGATGAATACAAATCATAGCCTTCCATATAATATGAGCAAGGAAGCATAATTACTCAACTAGTGTTTCACTGTCGACAGAAGTGGGGGTTTGCACTATTTTAAAAGAAACAACAATACCACAACATCTTTCATCAACTGACACTGGCCTGAAAACAAGGGTGATTTCCCATCATAATCAGACCAAGATTAATTTATTTGTTTTAGTCTACGACGGCATCCACAAGAGGTCACGCAATCCCTGATTTATAAATTCTATCTAACTAAAGCAGCAGCAAATATATATTTTGTGTATATATATATATATATATATATATATATATATATATATATATATATATATATATATATATATATATATATATATATAAAGATAGGTGGACAATCAGATATGTGGACCCTCAAGAGCAAGGTATTTTAATGCTAAAAATCACACCAAAAAACTCACGCAAGCACAGTGAGGCATTTAGCGGCCGCTTCCTGACTTAACCACAGATAGATTTTGTAATCTTTGGCCTCCTGGCTCCAATATTCCAGCAATGATCATAAAACACCACCCAAATATAAGAATTTCCCTTAGGTGCCCAATATAACATCTGCCACGCCGGCAGCCCAAAAGTCATAGTTCCTCCCCGGTCCCCAGCGCAGTCTACCTGGAGCTGGTTCAGAAGATCCCTTGCAGTTTTCAGACATTTTGCATCCAAGACGCAACGCCCGTTTCCAAAAAAGCAGTTTATTCTTTCAGAGCGGAGGAGCGAATGCCGGTTTTGCAAAGAGGAATGATTTGGGACTGTCCTTTCTCCTTTCCGCACCTCGGAGAGGCGAGCGAGGAAGTCGGTTTTGATTTTCCAGCTTTTCTCAGCGCTCCACTCGAGTTACAGGAGGAGGACAGTGGCGACCCTGTGTGGGCTTTTCCCCGATTGCCTCTCGGGGGTCTCAGGTATCCATGAGAAAGCTAAGTTGCCTCAAGCCACACACACAAGCCGCTATTCACTCCCAGAGCACGCTTTTGCCACCTAAGCAGAGCTGAAGCACAATGCGCGCCTCACACAAAAGGACATCCTAGGACTGTGGAGTAGAAGGGTTCAAAGCAAAACAAAAAACGGACCGAAACACAGCACGGATTGTGACGGTGTCACAACAAACCACGGGGCTCGTATTTCAGTACTCAATAAGCCCCCCGGTTAAAAAAGAAGGATGTTATGAAAGCAAGCGTTTCAAGCTGGACAAAACGGTCTGGATGAAGAGCGGAGGAAGAGCGCTTAAAAGAAAAATAAAACTTTAAACCAGTTGTACCCGGAGCTCTGCCAACATGACACAATACTCCTAAAAACCAAGGCAGGCACTTCAGAGCCTCTTGAGATGTTTCCCAGATTCCATCCGGAGCAGCCAAGGCTGCCGGCGGCAAAAGACCGTAGGAAGGGTGTTTGAAATGCAGACAGGGCACCGGGCGCCCATCCCTGGCTCATTAAGTCGGTTCCCATGTGCAAAAACAGACACACCCAAGTTCACAATGCAGGAAATATTAGCATTGTGGATGAGGGGGGGGGGGTGTTAGGGGGGATTATTTTTTTTTAGTCCCAATTAATGCAGGTGGGGCCAGATTACGATCCTGAAAGTCAGGTGTTAAGATTATTCTAGGAAGAGGGCGGAACCTGGATTGAGACGGCTCTTCGTGGCACTTGGGGAAGCAAAATTAATCAAAATGAAGCAAAGTAGGAAAGAGACGGTTTGGGGTATGGGGCGAAAGTGCTAGCCTAGAAACCAGGCGACAGTGAGCTCTAGTCCCGCTTTTGGCGTGACTCAGGCCAATCAGCAGGAGACAGTAAATTCTAGTCCTGCCGTATGCATGTAAGCAGCTGGATAACTGTGGGCCAATCACCAGGAGACAGGGAGTTCTAGTCCCGCTTTGGAAACAAAAGCCAGCTGGGTGACTTTGGCCCAATCCCCAGGAGACGGGGAGTTCTAGTCCCGCTTTAGGCACAAAAGGCACCTGGGTGACTTTGGACCAATCCCCAGGAGACGGGGAGTTCTAGTCCCGCTTTAGGCACAAAAGGCTGGCTGGGTGACTTTGGACCAATCCCCAGGAGACGGGGAGTTCTAGTCCCGCTTTAGGCACAAAAGGCTGGCTGGGTGACTTTGGACCAATCCCCAGGAGACGGGGAGTTCTAGTCCTGCTTTAGGCACAAAAGGCTGGCTGGGTGACTTTGGACCAATCCCCAGGAGACGGGGAGTTCTAGTCCCGCTTTAGGCACAAAAGGCTGGCTGGGTGACTTTGGACCAATCCCCAGGAGACGGGGAGTTCTAGTCCCGCTTTAGGCACAAAAGGCAGCTGGGTGACTTTGGCCCAATCCCCAGGAGACGGGGAGTTCTAGTCCCACTTTAGGCACAAAAGGCTGGCTGCGTGACTTTGGACCAATCCCCAGGAGACGGGGAGTTCTAGTCCCGCTTTAGGCACAAAAGGCAGCTGGGTGACTTTGGACCAATCCCCAGGAGACGGGGAGTTCTAGTCTCGCTTTAGGCACAAAAGGCAGCTGGGTGACTTTGGACCAATCCCCAGGAGACGGGGAGTTCTAGTCCCGCTTTAGGCACAAAAGGCAGCTGGGTGACTTTGGACCAATCCCCAGGAGACGGGGAGTTCTAGTCCCGCTTTAGGCACAAAAGGCAGCTGGGTGACTTTGGACCAATCCCCAGGAGACGGGGAGTTCTAGTCTCGCTTTAGGCACAAAAGGCTGGCTGGGTGACTTTGGACCAATCCCCAGGAGACGGGGAGTTCTAGTCCCGCTTTAGGCACAAAAGGCTGGCTGGGTGACTTTGGACCAATCCCCAGGAGACGGGGAGTTCTAGTCCCGCTTTAGGCACAAAAGGCAGCTGGGTGACGTTGGACCAATCCCCAGGAGACGGGGAGTTCTAGTCTCGCTTTAGGCACAAAAGGCTGGCTGGGTGACTTTGGACCAATCCCCAGGAGACGGGGAGTTCTAGTCTCGCTTTAGGCACAAAAGGCTGGCTGGGTGACTTTGGACCAATCCCCAGGAGACGGGGAGTTCTAGTCTCGCTTTAGGCACAAAAGGCACCTGGGTGACTTTGGACCAATCCCCAGGAGACGGGGAGTTCTAGTCCCGCTTTAGGCACAAAAGGCAGCTGGGTGACGTTGGACCAATCCCCAGGAGACGGGGAGTTCTAGTCCCGCTTTAGGCACAAAAGGCTGGCTGGGTGACTTTGGACCAATCCCCAGGAGACGGGGAGTTCTAGTCCCGCTTTAGGCACAAAAGGCTGGCTGAGTGCCTGGAGTCCATCATTCTCTCAGTCCAACTCACCTCCCAAAGATCTTGTAATGGGGAAAACAGGAGGATGAAAGAGTGTTAGGTATGTTCGCCCCCTTCAGTTACTTATAAAGTAATAAAGGTTGGATAACATTCTAATACATGAATAAATAAAACAGCCCCTTTTTGCGAACGCTCCGCCAGTGCTTCCCAAACTCCCCAAGTTCTCATCAGTGTCCAGAGCTGGCTGGGGGATTCTGGGAGCTGAAGTCCACCCATCTTAAAGTTGCCCCGTTTGAGAAACACTGGACTGGTCTACGACCCTGAGTTAAGCTGACCGTAGACACGTGAGTTCTGGTTGCAATATTTCAGTACTTACTTCTCTGGATCTCTTCTAGCTTTTCAGTGTACTTGGTCATACTGCTACCTGTGGAAGAAAAGGCATTGAGGTCTTTTAGGAAAGAGATGAAAACCTTAAGCAAAAAACTCCGCCATCTGTTTATTCCGAGTGAACCACTGATGTGGCAATGAACGAGATTAGCAGGGCTGGAGAAATCAGAAGCATCTGGCTTTGGGCATTTGGAAATATTTCTTTCTTTCTTGCGTATTCCTCTCCAAAGACCTCTGGAGAGAAGCTATTTTTCTCCTGCCTATTCTTGTCCTCTCAAGAATAGATTATAGATTACTAAGGCTGAGAAAATAAAGTCGGCCCAGGCTTGGTCTTGTAAGCAGGTTATTTATTTTCCCAGGTGCCTGCAGGAATCAATACTATTGATTTGGTCAATGACCTGCCAAAAATTAAAACAAACCAACCAACCAACCCCCGGAACAAAAAAAACAGGGGAGTAAATAAACACAATAAAACACTGACATCTAGCAAAACAAATCACCGATGATCGTTATCACCTTCAATCCTCTGTTACTGTATTAATACAGCTGTTTAGCCGGGTGATAAATCTAAACCATTAAAAATAAAAAGCTATATGTCCCCTACAGCTAATAATTCAGATGTATCAAACCAAGCAGGATTTTGAAACAATGGTAAATATGCCTTTGACTAATTAGACATTGCTTTTATCACAGGAACAAACACAGCCTACATAATCAATCGTTTAATCAGTCAAACACACAGCAGCACAGGTGATCGATAATTTTAAAATCTGGAAGGAGAAGAAGGTTCATGTAAAATTTAAATAGCCTCCTCGGGAATTTATCTATTAGGAGTAAAATGTACACATAGTCCTTGACTTACAACTGTTGGTTTAGTGACTGTTTCAAGCGAAGACACTAAAAAAAAAAAGGGGGGACTTATGACCGTTTTTCACGCTTACATCCTTTCCAGCATCTCCAGGGTCACATGATCAAAATTCAGATGCTTGGCGACGGGCTCACACTTAATGACCGTCGCTGTGTCCCGAGGTCACGTGATCCCCTTTTGCGACCTTCTCGCAGGCAATGTCACTGGGGGAAGCCGGATTCACTTAACAACCGCCGCGATCCCCTTAACCACCGGGGCGAGAAAAGTCGCAAAATGGGGGCAAAACTCACTCAAGCGACAGAAATTTGGCGGCCAGCTGTGGTCTTTAGACCGACTTCAATGTCTCCGTAAAATTTACAGAGGTGTCCACCTCCATCGCCACCCTGGGCACTGCTCAGTTACGGGGATTTTACTAGATATCCCGTGTCAGAGCACGCGCACAATCCTATCGCGTGCGGCAACCCAGGAGCAGACGCAGCAAACGGTGGTTTGTAACAAGTGGTGGTTTATCTACAATATCTGCAATGCTGTTGTGGGAAGTCAGCCCCCCTACCCCGGAGAAAGAAATATTGTTGGAAATATTTAAAAAGCAGAATATATTCCCCTAAAAATGGCTTTAAAAGCAGAAACCAACCCCGCCCCCCAGGTCGCTCTATCCCAAACAGAAACCGAGTCTGTGATAAGTCTTGTCAGAAAGACTGGAGTCAGGAAACGGGGATTAGGAAGAAAGATCCCTAGACTCAACAATCCCTCACACCAAAAATCCAACACTCATCAGCCACAGCCCCAGGGGAAGCAGGATATGACCCTTGGGACATCATAGGATTAACCCACCACCATCAGAATACCAGAAAGGCTCAGACTCAGGTCAAAGTTCATGCCACAGGAAGAAGGCTCCAGAAGGTATAAAACCCCACTCCCTACATGTGCTCGCTCTCTTTTTTTTCTTCCAGAGCCATCTTCCCGCCTGGCTCTCCTCTTCAATAAAATGCAACCTTTTTTCTAAAGCGGTCGTCGTGTTGCTTCTTCCTGGCTTGGACCGAACCCTGATGCAAGACTTTTCCTTCGACACTATACAAGTATTCCCTAGGAACAATATACCCACACGGGCTACGAGCCGAATCCAGCAAACAGCAAATACAGCAGGAAAAGGGAAAAGAAAAAAAAAAAGAAGGCACACTGGCAGGTAAAAGGTAAAGGTTCCCCCGCACACGCGTGCTAGTCGTTTCTGACTCTAGGGGCCGGTGCTCATCTCCGTTTCAAAGCCGAAGAGCCAGCGCTTGTCCGAGGACGTCTCCGTGGTCATGTGGCCGGCATGACTAGACGCCAAAGACGTACGGAACGCCGTTACCTTCCCACCGGAGGGGTCCCTATTTTTCTACTTGCATTTTTACGTGCTTTCGAACTGCTAGGTTGGCAGAAGCTGGGACGAGTAACAGGCGCTCACTCTGCTACGCGGCACTCGGGATTCGACCCGCCAAACTGCCGACCTTCTGATCGACAAGCTCAGCGTCCTAACCCACTGAGCCACCGTGTCCCTTCAACACTGGCAGAGCCTCCCCTTTTTTTTTTTACACAGGCTCTTAAAGAGACAACAGACACATTCCCGTCATTGCGTCAGCTGGTCAGCTCTTTAAACCATCCCCTTGACAATCTGCCTGGAAGAAATGCAGATGGCAGAACTGTTCAATCTCCGGTTAAAGAATGGCGATTCAGCAGCTTAGGGAAGGCTGGATTTAGCCTTTAGGAGCTTGCTTGTGCTCTGGGTGAAGTCACAACTTTTCACACAAAGCCCATGCTCGGCCGTAGAAAGTGAAAGACCCTTACGCACTTTGCTTTGCCTTCAAACTTTTTCTGCCCCCCGCCCCAAAAAAATCCCTGAATAGGAGCAGGGTTTAACTTACCGGTGTCAAGGCGAGTTTTTACGTGCTGGTATTTAGGATTCTGTGGGATCCTTTTGGTCAAAAACTGCTTGCAGGGAGGGAGGGAAAGAGGAAAAAGAATATGATCAGAAAATTATCCAGGAGGAAGGAAAAAGCAGTGTGGGTTGTGATTCTGCGCACAACGATTGAAGACAACGAGTGCAAGATGCTGAAGCCCCCAAAGTCCATACAGGCAGTCCTCAACTTACAAGCATTCGTTTAGTGACCGTTCAAAGCTACAAAGGCAATGGGAAAAGGAACTTTTAAGGACCGCTTTTCACACTTATGACCGTGGCAGCCTCCCCGTGGTCACGTGATCAAAATTCAGAGGCTTGGCAACAGGCATGTGTTTTATGTCGGTGTCCCGGGGTCACGCAATCCCCTTTTGCGACCTTCCGATAAGCAAAGTCAACCTCACAACTGCAGTGATTCACTTGACAACCAGGGCAAGGAAGGTGGTAAAATAGGGAAAAACTCAGTTAACAGCTGTCTTGTTTAGCAACACAAATTTTGGGCTCAATTGTGGTTGTAAGTTGATATGTATATATATATATATATATATATATATATATATATATATATATATAGTGCAAATTATTCAAATTGCTAATAAAGAATTTGGGAGGCTGCGATGGCCATTTCGAACTCTTTATGTTCTCATCAGTCAGTCATACCCTTTATCTGAGATTCGAACCTGGGCTGATTATATATTAGGCAGTTGTTTTAACTTCCTGAGCCACAGGTTCTTTCTACCTTTTTATTAGCTAGAAGGCAAGGCAAATGTGTGTTAAGTATTTGTCAAGGCTTTTTATACACACACACACACACACACACACACACACACACACTGCTTACCAACTGAAATCCGGATGGCCCCCGACCTCCGCACCTTCCGGCGCGACTTGAAGACTTACCTATTCCAGCAGTCCGGCCTGGCCTGATAGCTCTAATTGGGGTCCCAGTTGTTTTGTTTATTGTTTTTTCAGTACTGTTTCATTATGTTTGCCTACCTTACTCTGTACACCGCCCCGAGTCCCTCGGGAGAAGGGCGGTTTATAAAAACAAATATATATATATATATATATATATATATATATATATATATATATATATATATATATATATTTTAAAGGGAACAGAAAATAAGACATCCTACTATTAAATACAGTACATTGTGTTAAGTGTTCCCTTTATTTATATATATATATATATATATATATATATATATATATATATATATGGTGATTCGGGTTTTTCCCCACGTAGAATTGGAGGTATCAGGGCAACGTTTCGACAAAATCTCATCCGTCACACATACACACACACACACACCATTTTATTCATGAAGGATCCAGGTGTGTGTATAATGCCGCCTCTCAGTGTTTGATTATCATCTAAAGCTGAGATTTTTCCAAACATTTTCAAGTTGTGGAGCCCGCTGGTTAAAAAAAAATTGAAAACCTGGACACTAATTAAGAAGAAAAGCTCCAAGGACAGAAAATTAGCTGCACTTGATTAGCCATCCCCCCCCCTTTGAGTATTTTATAGAACCTCCATCAGGTTCTCATGAAACCCTAAAACTGGATGTGTGAAGCGGGTGTGTGGAGTGTTCCAACAGCGAAAAAGCCCGCGGCTCTGTTGTGGGTGGAGAGGGAGAAACCGCATTACATGAGCATAAGCACAAATCACCCGTCAACACAGTTTAATATATTAAGAAACAAGTGTTTTAATAACTTTAGATAGCAAGGATAACGTTCCCACAAGTTTCCTTCCCTGCAACAGTCACTCTGAACCAGGAATGAAGGGAAGAAAAACAGCTGTCGTTTATTTATTTGTTTATTTTTACACCCCACCTTTGTTACTTTTACAAACCTGTGCAAACTTGCCTATTTGCTTAATTTTGGGCTCAGTACATTGCATCAACCCAAAAAAATGTGATGTATTAATTTAATCCAGTGTTTCCTGATCCCAATCAGCATACATAATGGCACCTGACCTCATTCCACCTATATTATCCCGGCACTAGCCTGCCAAATCTATTATCAACAGCTGTGGGAGCTAAATTTCAACACATCTTAAGCAAACCAGCTTAGAGGACGGTCAGCCTATTTTCCGCTTAAAGAATTTCAAATTCGGGAAGGTCTCTATCGCCATTTAATTTCTGCAGGACAGAATTCACAGATAAATGAGATAAGCGAATAAGAGAGTTGGATGGGACCCTGGAGGTCTTCTAGTCCAACCCCCTTGCTCAGGCAGGAGACCCTACACCAGGGGTGTCAAACTCAATTTCATTGAGGGCCGCATCAGCATTGCGGTTGCCCTCAGGGGGCCGGGTGGGTGTGGCCAGAGTGGGCGTGGCCTACTGGGTGGGCGTGGCTGGAGTGCGTATGGCCTACTGGGTGGGCGTGGCCAGCTCTACATCGTTCGCATCAAGGGTGCCTAGGAGGGCCCGGGCAGGAGTGGGACAGATCTGAGGGTCTCTGGCAGGAGGAGGGTCTCTGGGCCAGGGCCAAGGCAGTGGGGGCCGTTCCCTCCCTGTTTCCAGGATGGCTTCACGGGCTGCATGAAACCACTTCGCGGGCCGGATCCGGCCCCTGGGCCTTGTGTTTGACATGTCTGCCCTATACCATTTCAGACAAATGGCTGTCCAGTCTCTTCTTAAAACTCTCCATCGATGGAGCACCCACCACTTCTGGAGGCGAGGCCGTTCCACTGGTTGATTGTTTATCACTGTCAGAAAATTTCTCCTTAGTTCTAGGTTGCTTTTCTCTTTGTTCAGTTTCCATCCCTTGTTTCTTGTCTTGCATTCCGGTGCTTTGGAGAATGGGTTGATCCCGGCTTCTTTTTGGCAGCCGCCCCCCCAAATATTGAAACACTGCTATCATGTCATCCCTAGTTCTTCTATAATATATATCCGTGGTGGCGAACCTGTGGCACACGTACCACAGGTGGCACGCAGAGCCCTCTCTGTGGACACGCGTGCTGTCGCACCAGTGCTAGGCCTTCAGCTGGGTTTTATAAAATCTTTTTGCTTTAGGCCTCTGCTGCAGTGTGCAAAAAAAAAAAAGTTTCAATCAATCGATCAATCAATTGCAACTTCTTGCGGGGGGGGGGGGGAAGATCTCGCAAAGTTGGAATTGATTGATTGAACTTTTTAGTCCCACCCAGTCTTCCGTTACCACCGCAGCCACGCCCACCCGGCACCCGATGATACATAAATGGGTTTTGGTTTGCAGTTTGGGCACTCGGTCTCTAAAAGGTTTGCCATCACTGATATATATTATAGAATTTGTTTGTGTATGTGTGTGTGTGTGTATGTGTATGTGTGTATATATGTGCGTATGTATGTATGTGTATATATGTGTATATGTCTATGTACGTGTGTGTGTGAGGACCCAGATTGTTGGGGGCAATAAGCTGACTTTGTAATAATGCCGCTTGGGGGGGCCCAAAAGCCCTAATAAGCAGGCATATACATAGAATGAAGGCTATTGCTAAGCACATTGGTTTGTGCTTAAATTGTAAGCCGCCCTGAGTCTTCGGAGAAGGGCGGGATATAAATGGGATTAAAAATTATATATATATATATATATATATATATATATATATATATATAGAGAGAGAGAGAGAGAGAGAGAGAGAGAGACTGTTTTTGAGCACCTTGTCAACCCAAAGAAGCTTGAAATAGCTATATCAGTCTCCCTTTAATTCTTTGTCAGCAATCTAAATTTTGTGTCTGTGTGTGGGTGTGTGTCCTTTTGCAAGCTGGGCCTGCACTATTTGCTTAACACAAAAGTTACGATACAAAAACTACGAGTAGCGCAAAGAGCCACGGAAAGAGACATGCTTGGCTCTCAGGAGACAAGGGAGAAAGACCTACACATGGATTAGGGAACAAACAAAAATATAGGATGCCGTCAAAAGAGTAAAAGAATGGAAATGGAAATGGGCGGGTCACACGGCAGGGAGAAGGGATGGCAGGTGGACCAAGGCGGTCATAGAATGGATCCCATCTCAGAAAAAGCGTCCACGAAAGTGGCCTAAAACGAGATGGAGCGACGACACCAGCAAGCCCGGTGGGGTTTACAACCCACTATACACGAGTGGGTTGTAGGGCCAGAAGTTGACAGAAAATGAGCAGGGCAAAGAACAAACACTAGATCAGACCTTCAGAAGAGACACAAACGTTCGGACATTTCAGTCCACGCCGGCTGAGGAATTCTGGCAGTTGAAGTCCACAAGTCATAAAAGGAAGGGCCAAGTTTGAAGACACCCCACCCCCCCGCTCTTGCTCAACCGCAAGCTTCACGACTCTGCTGGAGAAAGGTCTTCCCCAGTTCAGCAAAGCCAAATAGCCCAAATGGCTCCAGTGGAAGCCCACCCTTGCTATGACTCCGTGAAAACGGTTAAGGAACTAAGCTCTTATTTTGCCTAGAATGCCGAATAACAGAGTTGGAAGGGACCCTGGAGGTCTTCTAGTCCAACCCATCACTGCAGCGCTCCATCGCTGGAGGTTTTTAAGAAGAGACTAGACCATTCACCTGTCTGAGCCGGTATATAGGTTCTCCTGCTTGAGCAGGAGGCTGGACTAGAAGATCTCCAAGGTCCCTTCCATTTCTATTCTATTCTATTCATTCTAATTCTATTATTCTGTTCTATTCTACATTCTATTCTGTTGCTCTATTTTTGCATTCCATTCCTTCTCTTCTCTTTCTCCATTCTCTTTCTTCTCTTCTCTTTCTGCATTCCATTCCTTCTCCTGTTCTATTTTATTCTTATTCTTATTTCTGCATTCCATTCCTTCTCCTATTCCATTCCATTCTAATTCTATTCTAATCCATTCCATTCCATATTTTCTCTTTACTTCCCTTCCCTCCCCTCCCCTCCCATTAATTCTATTCTATTCTATTCTATTCTATTCTATTCTATTCTATTCTATTCTATTCTATTCTATTCTATTCTATTCTTCCATTCCATTCCATATTCTATTCTATTCTATTCTATTCTATTCTATTCTATTCTATTCTATTCTATTCTATTCTATTCTTCTATTCTATTCTATTCTATTTCTATTCTTTCATTCCATTCCATTCCATTCCATTCCATATTCTATTCTATTCTATTCTATTCTATTATTTCATTCCATTCCATTCCATATTCTATTCTATTCTATTCTATTCTATTCTATTCTATTCTATTCTATTCTATTCTATTCTTTCATTCCATTCCATTCCATATTCTATTCTATTCTATTCCACTCCATATATTCTATTCTATTCTATTCTATTCTATTCTATTCTATTCTATTCTTTCATTCCATTCCATATTCTATTCTATTCTATTCTATTCTATTCTATTCTATTCTATTCTATTCTATTCTATTCTATTCTATTCCACTCCATATATTCTATTCTATTCTATTCTATTCTATTCTATTCTATTCTTTCATTCCATTCCATTCCATTCCATATTCTATTCTATTCTATTCTATTCTATTCTATTCTATTCTATTCTATTCTATTCTATTCTATTCTATTCTACTCTACTCTACTCTACTCTACTCTACTCTACTCTACTCTACTCTACCCTCTGTTCAAGCAGGAGATCTTATACCATTTTGGACAAATGCCTGTCTGGTCTCCTCTTAAAAGGAGGGCACAGGAAGGACTGAGCAGTGGCAACTGAAACCACGCCAGAGACTTCACACAACGTACACGGGACTTCCCTACCCAACTGAACAGCCGGATTCACGTGAGATGCCGAGGCCAAGCCTTCAAGATTTTCATTTTCAGTCACAGTCTTTTTTTTATTTTTGTGACGAAACGTACGTTTGCTACTTTAGGAATCCTCAAAATGAATCAGTTCAGACACTAGTAGGCTAGGCTGCCTGGGGGAACCTCCCCACTGCCTTTGGGAAGCTCCTACGGCAGGCCAGGTCAGCCGCGAAAGATGCAGCCCCTTTGCTAGTCCCAGCTTCAACAGCACTTCAGAATTACACACAGTCCTCTACTTACGACCACAACTGACGCCGGCATATCTGTTGCGGAGCCAGAAGGTCGCTAAGTGAGATTTGCCCCATTTTACGAACCCTTCTTGCCACAGTTGTTTAGTGAATCTCTGCAGACGTTAAATTAGCAACACGATTGCTAAGTAAATCCGGCTTAAAGTCAAAAAGTAAAAGGTTGTTGTTAAATGTTGTTGCAGCTCTGGGTCACTAAACAAACCGTTATAAGTCAAGGACTATCTGTACTGAATTATCACAGAATTACAGGTAGTCCTTGATATGCAGCCATTCATTTGGCAACTGTTCAAAGTTACAAAAGCAACGAAAAAGTGTGATTTAGGACAGTTTTTCGCACTCGCGACCGTGGCAGCACCCACCGGTCACCTGATCAAAATTCAGAGGCTTGGCAACTGGCATGCACTTATGACAGCGCCCATGTTCCGGGGGCCATGCGAACCCCTTTTGTGACCTTCTCAGAAGCAAAATCAGTGGGGTCATTAAGTCAATCTCTCCCTCACCCCAGTGACTTTGCTTACCTGAAGGCCCCCCCCAGCTCACAAATAGCGATCACGTGATCTCCCGGGGACCCTACAACTTTCATAAATACATGCAGTTGTGCCAAGCGTCCAAAATTTGATGACATGAACCGGGGGGTGGGGCGGGATGTTGCAACGGTCATAAGTACAAGGACTGCTCATAAGTCACTTTTTAATAATAATAATGTCCTTATTGATTAGCCCTTGGGCCATATCAGAAGTCACTTTTTACAGTGCCAATGTAGCTTTGAACACGTGGACTGCCCCGTATTGCCCCCCCACCACCCCAGCCAGGAAGGCTTTGAGTGATTTGGAGCCAGTCTTTCTCCACTCAGCCTACCTCGCAGGGTTGTCGTAACGGAAAAGAGAGCCAGGGTCGCTACTTATAGGTCCGGAGCCCCCAGAGTGGGCTAAATCGAACCAAATACAAGCCCTGTGCATCCAAACCGACCAGGTGACCCCCCCCCCTTCCCAAGCACCCAATTACCTCTTTTTTTTTTTTTGGTTTAAATTCCAATTTTCTGGCTGAGCTCCTGTCACTGCCCGCCCTTCTCCATTTAGAAGCACCAGAAATGCATCAATAGAAGAAAACCGCCCCCAGGTTTGATTGACAGCTCCCCCCACCAACTCCCTCAGGATATTTATTTATTTATTATTTATTATTTATTAATTTAATTTATATACCGCCCTTCTCCCAAAGGACTCAGGGCGGTGAACAGGGCAATACATAAAAACTAGATACAAAAATTAAAAATTATTAAAACGTGATTAAACAATGCCCATAATAAATTAATACAGATTAAAAATTGAAGTCCATTTATAAAAAAATTATAAAAATATTGAGGAAACCCCCCCCCCGCCAGTGATGAGTCCTGTATATTTCCCTCCCCCCCCTCGGCCCCCTCAGTCAGGGAGGCTCTTTGAGTGATTTGGAGAGCCAGTCCCTCTCCACCCTTCCTACCTCGCAGGGTTGTCGTAAGGGCAAAGAGAGCCAGGGTCGCTACCTGTGGGTCCGGAGCCCCCCCCCCCCGAGTGGGCTAAATCGAACCAAATAGAGCCCTGTGCATCCCAAACGACCAGGGGACCCCCCCACACACACAAAAGCACCCCATTACGATTTTTTGGGGGGGTTTCAATTCCAATTTTCTGGCTGCCTCATTCATTGCCCCCCCCCATCCCCATTTAGAAGCCCCAGAAACGCCTCAGTAGAAGAAAACCGCCCCCGGGTTTGATTGACAGCCGCCCCAGCCACTCCCGCAGCGACGAGGCCTGAGGGGGGGGGGGCTTCCCTACGGTCAGTCAGGGCCCTGAGGAGGCCTCGGGTTTGGGGGGGGTCCCCCTCAGACCTCCCCTCCCCCGCCTTAAGTTTGGGGGTCACGGCCCTCCTCCCCCGCCCTCTGGGAAGCCGCGACCCCACCCTCAAGAGCCCCTCCCCCGGCGCCCCCCTCCTCACCTCCGGGTCGCCGATGCGCCTCCTCGCCGACATCCTGCCCAACTGTCAGCCTCGCCTACGGCCCGCCTCTCCGCCCGCTTCGCCTCCCTCTCCCCCCCCCGACTAGCCAATCCGCGCCGGGTTTAGGACTTATCCCTCCGCTCCGATTGGCTGTGCCCCGCGCCAATCCGCGCTCTCTCTCCCCCCCCCCCCCCGTCCTTTGAGCGCTGTTGCCAAGCCGGAGGCCGCTCCACGACGCGGCGGATTTTAAAAGTCCCGGTTCGGCTTTCCCTTCTGCGCGTGCGCCTTGGAGGCCCACGGGCGTCGGTGGTTTCCCCGGGCGACGAGAGACGCCTCCGCGCGTCTTTTTCTTTCTTTCTTTCTTTCTTTCTTTCTTTCCGAGCGCTGCTAAGGCGGGATTGTGACGTAAGCAGGGGGGCTTTGGAGACGCTTCACCGCGGTGTCCTTCCGCTCAGGGGGGGTTTGCCCGGGAGGGGCGGGGCTTGCGGGAGAGAAGTAGTGCCTTTGTTTCAACGCGCGTTCTGACGCGCGTTTTCCTCCTTTCTGCGCGCACCCGTGTTTCGTGGGGTGCAGCTCCTCTACGTGGGTGCATCCAACTAAACTAGCTTGAAGTTTTCCCCCTTGATGCCCTCCATCTGTATTGGCTGCTCGTTCTGGGATCTGGAATCCCAAACCATCTGAGGATATACATGGTTGTGTGAATGCAGCCAAGGTTTCCCCCACCACCACCACCAACTCACCATCCCCATCCAGGGCGTGGGACTCATCTTCAACCCGAAATATGAACATTAAATTCCAAATCACTTCTGGTTTTTCATTCATAAATCACAAAGCTTGCCTTTCAGACGACCCTCCCAATTGAAGAGTAATTGTGTACAGACGTTCCTCAGCTCGCACAGGCTGTTTTTGTCTGAATGGATCCCACCATTTCACATGCAATTATAGGTTTTGAAGAAATTAAGCTCTAGTCACATTCACACAACAAATTTTGATTCGGTACCAAAAAGGAAAAAACAAACAAACAGATTTTTTTTTTTTATTAAAAAGTTTTAACATACAATTTTTCTTTAAACCCCCCCTTCCCCTCCCCTCACCCTCCCCCCCCTACCCCCCCTCCCCCCCCTTCTCCCTCCCCCCCTTCCTCCCCCCCTCCCCCCCCACTTCCCAGAGCTAAATACAAGGTATATAAAAAAAGAAAACAATCATAAACAACCATATATTAACAACCATAAACTCTAAAAATCTATCACTCTCTAGCTTATATAGGATAAAACAAACCTTAATAATATTAAATATATATATATATATATAAAAAACGTGATATAGAAAAAGAAGCAAAAAAAAAACCCTTATTCAAATATAAAACTTCTTAACCCTATCCTTATTCTGGATAAACTCAAGCCATTCTCTCCCTTCCATAATATAGCGTTCCTGCAAGTAATCTTACAAATAGGCCAAAATCTTCAGCATTTCAACCAAATCAGAAACCTCTAAAGCCCTCTACAAGTTCCCCATACATGAAAATATATTACATCTTCATCACCACATCTCCAACATTTAGACTAATGATTCAAATACATACTTAGCTTTTTAAAATCTAAATACCATCTATAAAACATTTTATAAAAATTTCTTAAATTTCAAACTTATTTAAATTTTACATTCCTCACCCAAATCTTTTCCCACCTCCCACTACTTGGCTATAAGTACGTTGTGAAAGTTCCATAGACTTCTGCTGTTCTTGTTCTTTTATCTTCTTTGATCGTTTTAAAGCAGCACGCGTCACCCTCTGTTCTCTAAGATCATCCAAAAGTGTTATAACTTGATCTCCTCCAGCAGCAATCTCCTCTGTCTGTCCATCTTCATCCTCTTGATGTTCTCCTTCTCCAGATCCCTTTGCAACTTCCAGAAGTGTTAATGGAGTTACTTTTAAAACATTATTATAAAAATCACTCGCTTGCACCACAGTAACCAGACGATACCTTTTACCTTCATACGTCACCATAAGCCCAGCTGGAATCTCCCATCTAAACCTTATATCTCGTTGCTTGAGCTCTTGCACAAGAAATGTAAAATCCTTCCTTCTCCTTAGAATCTTTGAAGGAATTTCTTTTAAAACCAGAACTTCTTGATCACCAATCACGACTTTAGTGCCATAGGCAGCTTGTATAACTTCATCTCTAATTTCCCTTTTTGCAAAATAGACCACCACATCTCTAGGCAACTTTCTCTGTCTAGCAATCCATGAATTCACACGAAACACTTTATCCATGCCTTCTTTTATTTCGGATGCTGGCTGATTCAATACCACTTCAAGAGCCTCAGAAACCAGCTGCTTTAGATCTTCCTTAATATTCTCCTTTAAACCTCTGATTCTAATAGCAAACTGCATCTGGAAATACTGAGCAAGACTCAATTCTCTGTCCATTTTATCTCTTAAATCTTCATTCTCCAGTACTTTTGCTTCTAATATGGCATTCCTTTGAGTCAAATCTTCCACTTTTTCATCCAAATCTTCCACACATTCAGCCACTTTATACACTGAAGTCAAAATGTCTGCCTTTATCACCCTGAACTTCTGTTCCATCCTCTCCTCCATTCTCTCCTCCAACTTCTTCAATTTCTCCTCCATCTGTGCAAATTTCTCACCAATTGTTTGATTAATTGATTCCAAAAGTATCTGGGCATGTTTATCCAAAGCATCTCGTAAATCCTTCAATGTCAATACATCAGGAGGATGCAACACCTGTAATGATGATTGTTGCACCGGAGAAGATCCACCACTCCGAAGAGTTTTAAGGGGAGGTTTAGCCGCCATCTTTAACTTTCAATTGTGACGCAGTTTCACTTAAAGTTTAAAAAAAAATCCATCAAGCTCGAGAGTAAAATAAAATAATCCTCTTCACCTTTTTCTCTTGTACCGCTCTGCCTGCATCTTTTAATCCATAGTCTCTCCTTCAGGCAGGGGTGGTCGCAGACGCCTGGCTCTGCTCCATAAAGTCAGGAGCAGAGGCGTCGGCCAGCTGGGAGCGACCCAGGCTACGGGGGAGTTCGATCTTTCAGCCGCCCAAGCTACAAGCTCAGGCGGCCTCAGAGAACTCAACCCCTACCTGGGGCCTCATCCCCTCCTCTTCTCCCGAGGAGGGGGCTTCAAATTCGCCCGAACAGCTGATCGGCGCTGTTTCGGGCGAAAAAAACAACAGCTGAGCCGCGGGCAGCCCGGGAGGGCTGTCTCCGTCGCCGCGGAGCCACCGGAAGTCACAAACAAACAGATTTTAAGCTTGTGAACCGCCCTGAGTCCTACGGGAGAAGGGTGGTATATAAGTTTAATAAATAATATAATAATAATAATAACAATAACAACAACAACAACAACAACAACAACCTTAAGAAATGGTCCCTTCCAGCTCTGTTATTCTATTCTAAATCCGTGCCGGTTGTCAAGTGCCCAAATTTGGGTCACACGGCTGTGAGGATGCTGTGATGGTTGTAAGTACGAGGGGTGTGTGTCATAAGTCACTATTTTCAACGCCATTATAACTTGGAACGGTTGCTAAATGATTGGTTGTAACTGGAGGACGACCTGTACGCTGGATTTGCAAAGACCTGTAAACTGACCTACAAAGTTGACTTATGCAGTCTAGTAGCCTTCAAGCTGATGGGGGCAATAAACGCCATAGGCGCAAACGTCACCATCCATCACATCCTGAGGAATCTGGTCAGGATAAGTTGAAACAATGACCCAACAGGACACAAACTGAATTGTGTGTGTGTGTGTGTGTGTGTGTGTGTGTGTGTGTGTGTGTATAATTTATGTTGTTGTTGTTAGCTGCAAAGTTGTGTCTGACCCCTCGCGACCCCATGGCCCATGTTCCTCCAGGCCTTCCTGTCCTCCACCATCTTCTGGAGTCCCTTTAAGCTCACGCCTCCTGCTTCAGTGACTCCATCCAGCCACCTCCTTCTCTGTCCTCCCATTCTTCTCTCGCCCTCAATCTTTCCCAGCATGAGGCTCTTCTCCAGTGAGTCCTTCCTTCTCATTAGGTGGCCAAAGTGTTTGAGTTTTAGCTTCAGGATCCGGCCTTCTAAAGAGCAGTCAGGGTTGATCTCCTCTGGGACTGACCGGTTTGATCGCCTTGCAGTCCGAGGGACTCGCAGGAGTCTTCTCCAGCAACAGAGTTCAAAGGCCTCAATTCTTTGGCGCTCAGCCTTTCTTATGGTCCAACTTTCACTGCCATACATTGCAACTGGGAAGACCATAGCCTTGACTATATGCACTTTTGTTGACAGGGTGATGTCTCTGCTTTTTAGTGTGCTGTCTAGATTTGCCATGGCTTTCCTCCCCAGGAGCAAGCGTCTTTTAATTTCTTGGCTACAGTCCCCGTCTGCAGTGATCTTGGAGCCCAGGAAAATAAAATCTGTCACTACCTCCATTTCTTCCCCATCTATTGGCCAGGGATTGAGAGGGCCGGATGCCATGATCTTGGTTTTCTTAATGTTTAGTTTCAACCCAGGTTTTGCACTCTCCTTCTTCACCCGCAACAAGAGGCTCTTTAGTTCTTCTGCACTTTCTGCCATTAGAGTGGTATCATCGTAATTTATGTTAAGATCAATTTAATGAGCGGCAACTCTTAATATTAGAATTTATTGAGATGGGGGAAGGAAAGAAGGAGGGAGGGAGGGAAGAATGAAGGAAGGAGAGAGAAAGGAAGAAAGAAGAGAAAGAAATAAGAACAAGGAAGGAGAGAAAGGAGAGGGAGGGAGGGAGGGAAGGAGAAGAAAGAAGGAGGAAAGAATGAAATAAAGGGAGGGAGGGAAGAAAGGGGGAGAAAGAAAGAAAGGAAGAAGAGGAAAGAAAGGAAGAAAGAAGGAAAGGAGAAAGAAAGATGGAGGGGAGGAAAGAAAGAGAAAAAGAAAGGAGGGAGAAAGATAGAAAAAGAAGGAAGGGGGAAGGAGAGAAAGAAAGGGAAGAAAGGAAAGGAGAAAGACGGAAAGCGGGAGGAAAAAAGAAAGAAAGGAGGGGGGGGAGAAAGATAGAAAAAAGGAGGGAAGGAAAGAGAGAAGGAAGAAGGACAAAGAGAAAAAAGAAAGAAAATGGAAGGAAGGAAGGAAGGAAGGAGAGAGACAGAAAGAGTGAGAAAGTAAGAGTGAAGAGAGAAAACCAGCCCCTCCCTCCCGCGGTGATTTCAACCCGCTCTGCAGCCGCGCGTTCACACGTTTCTTCTGCCCGGCTTGCGAAACTTTCCGCCCCTCCCCGTTGCAAACCTCGCATCGCGGAGGCCTCCCCCGAAGGGCGGGGCCCAAGAGAGCCCGGGACGCGCATGCGCCTTTGCCCACGCGCCTGCCTGCCTGCCTTCTTCCGGACTGTAGCCCAGGTGAGCGAGAGCGCATGTGCGCTCTCCCCAGGACAGGGGTGGGGTGTGGGGGAGGAGGAGGAAGAGACGCCCCCTCGTGCTTTTCTCTGCAAGGAGGGGAAATCTCGGGTGCGGTGGGGCGGGGGGGGGAAAGGGGGCTTGGCTTTCTTTTTTTAGGTCGAAGGAAGGAGAAGACTGATTTGGGGGGGGTGGTTGTGTGGATACTTGCAAACAACCCCCCCCCCCAGAAAAATGCAATTGCTGGACAAGAGAAGGGGGGGGAGAAAGTGCCCTCTTTGGGGTTGCCCCCCAGGGGCTTGAATTAATGGGGGAAAGGGCTCTGTAAGATTGGGGGGGGGGTTCACTAATAAAGGGGAATATTTGCAGTTCTGCAGTGAACTGTGGGCTCCTTGCAGACGTTTCGTGACCCAACTAGGCAACCTCATCAGTGCTAGAAGGGGGGGAGGGTTGTGGAGAGGAGGAGGAGGAAGAGAAAGGAGATGGAATAAAGGGAGGGAGGGAGGGAGGAGGAAGGAGGGGGAGGGCTGTGGGATCCATGGTGCTGTCTGGGCTTGGTGGTTTCCTTGCAGACGTTTCGTGACCCAACTAGGTAACCTCATCAGTGCAAGAAGGGGGGAGGGTTGTGGAGAGCAGGAGGAAGAAGAGGGAGGGAGGAAGGAAGGAAGGAAGGAAAGGAAGAGAGGAGGAGGAGGACTGTGGGGGTCCTTGGTGCTCTCTGAGCTTGATGGTTTCCTTCCAGACGTTTCCTGACCCAACTAGGGAACATCATCAGGGCTAGAAGGGAAGGGGGTTTGTGAGGAGGAGGAGGAGGAGGGGGGGAGGACTGTGGGGTCCCTGGTGGTCTCTGAGCTGGGTGATTTTCTTGCAGATGTTTCATGACCCAACTAGGGAACATTATCAGGGCTAGAAGGATGAGGACTTTGCAAAGAGGAGGAGGAGGAGGAGGAGGAGAAGAAGAACTGTGTGTCCTTGGGGCTCTCTGAGCTTGGTGGTTTCCTTGCAGACGTTTCATGACCCAACTAGGGAACATCATCAGTGCTAGAAGGAAGTGGAGTTACATCAATGCAGAGCAAACCCTGCCCTCTTTTAGCATTGATGACGTTCCCTAGTTGGGTCACGAAACGTCTGCAAGGAAACCACCAAGCTCAGAAGGCACCAAGGTCCCCACAGTCCTCCTCTTCCTCCTCCTCCTCCCTTCCATCACTGAGGACGTTCCCTAGTTGGGTCACGAAATGTCTGCAGGGAAACCATCAAGCTCCGAGAGCACCAAGGACCCCTCATTGGGTGGGGTTCACTCCTAGTCACTGGGAAAACGGGTTTGCTGGAATGTCGGTTTGCACACGTGAAATGTCCAGGAAAAGATTTATTATTTCTTAGGGGAGTGCTTAATTTAAAAAAAAAAAGGAAGAAGAAGGGAGGAGGGGTGGATGATGTTCCAGAACTCAAAAACAGCCTATTAGTGCCTTTCGTGGAGCTTGGTGGATTCCAATCCTGTCTGGGGATGATGGGAGCTGTAGTCCCTGCAGGCCTGAAAGGATTAGCACTGGGCAAAATGGAGATGGGGGAGTCCCAATCTCCAAAGCTTGTTTCCTTGCAAAAGTTTCAGTCTGGAAGGAGTCAAAATTTGTCCCCACCCCAAAAAAAAGAGCATTTTTGGCTGTTGGTTTTGAGGATGGAAACCCCCATGCTTGTATCCTGGCGTGCGCCAGGTGCAAAAGACCAAGTTCGCAGGTAAAGATCCAATTAAGATGGTTTATTGCCGAAAGTCTGCACAGGAAGCTTTGCAACTAACTGTTGGCACCTGCTAAGAGTTTAGGTAAGGGTTAGTGGAATTCAAGGGACCAGGATGCCTACAGGTGAGGTAAGGCCGGCTGGGGGATGCTAGCAGTCGGCAGGTAAGCCCTCTTCCTCCCTGGAGGGAGGGGGGGCTTTTGGGGAACACCCCGGGATGGGGAAACGGGAGTTCAATTTTCCTTCTAATCCACAGCTCCCTCCATGCCTCCTCCCTTCCAGCCAGTGGCAGGTAGTTCCACAAGTCAGCCAAGGAGGAGGAGGTGATTTTCGACGCTCCCGGCCAGCTTCCTGCAAGCAGAGTCAATGGGGAAGCTGGCGGGAAGTCAGAAGTCCCTCTCCCTCCCACTGCTGGCATTTCCAATTGGCCGGCAGTGGCAGGTGCAAGAGACCAGGTCCACAAGCGAAGGTCCAATTAAATTGATTTATTGCTACAGGGCCCATGCACAGGAATATCCTCAAGTAACAGTCACCACCTGCTTGGAGGTCGATACGGATCAGGGGAATTCAAGGGTAGTTGAGACTGGGTTGGCTTGTAACCACGTAGGAGAGGGAGTCTTCGAACTTGGCCCTTTCATGACCCTTTCAGCCGGGCACACTGGCTGAGGAATTCTGGGAGCTGAAGTCCACAAGTCATAAAAGGGCCAGGTTTGAAGTTGTGGACTTCAGCTCCCAGAATTCCACAGCCAGCGTGCCTGGCTGAGGAATTCTGGGAGTTGAAGTCCACAAGTCATAAAAGGGCCAAGTTCGAAGACCCCTAGATGGATAGAGTAAGTAGATGGATGGAATAGATGGACGATAGAAATAAAATGAAGAGAGAGATGTATAGATAGAATAGATAGATAGATGGAGAGTATAGCTAGATTATTAGGGATGCGGTGGCTCAGTGGGTTAGGACGCTGAGCTTGTCGATCAGAAGGCAGTTTGGCGGGTCGAATCCCGAGTGAGCGCCTGTTACCCGTCCCAGCTTCTGCTAACCTAGCAGTTCGAAAGCACGTAAAAAATGCAAGTAGAAAAATAGGGACCACTCCGGTGGGAAGGTAACAGCGTTCCGTGCACCTTTGGCGTCTAGTCATGCCGGCCACGTGACCACGGAGACGTCCTCGGACAAGCGCTGGCTCTTCGGCTTTGAAACGGAGATGAGCACCGGCCCCTAGAGTCGGAAACGACTAGCACGCATGCGTGGGGGAACCTTTACCTTTTATAGCTAGATAGATGATAGATATATGTAGATAAAATTGATGATAAAAGAGATGATTGTATATGCATATAAAATTGATATATGTAGATAAAGTTGATGATAAAATATATCAATTATATATATAAAAAATTGATGACATGCTGGCTGAGGAATTCTGGGAGTTGAAGTCCACAAGTGATAAATGGGCCACGTTTGAAGACCCGGATGTAGGGATTCTAGGCTGATTCCTCTTTTGACTCCGCCCCCACTTTTTGCCCTCCTTGATCCTACACAGGGCGGTTGCTTTCTTTCATTTTCATTTCTTCTCTCCTCCCTTTCTCCCCTGCCAGAATGAAGGAGTGGTGGATCCAAGTCAGCCTGCTGATGCTGCCCCTGCTTGCTGTTTACCTGCACATCCCGCCTCCGAAGCTGTCTCCCGCTCTGCGTTCCTGGCGCTCCTCCGGGAGCTTCTTCACCTACAAGACCCAGGACATCTTTTTCAGAGGTTGCGTAGTAGATACCTTTCCTTCAATAGCCGAGCCTTTTGCCATTTGCTCTACAGGTGGTCCTCGGCTTAACGACCACAGTTGCTAAGCCAGACGGCGGTTAAGTGAGTTTTGCCCCATTTGACGACCTTACTTCCCACGGTCCTTAAGCGAATTGCTGCGGTTGTTCAGTTGGTCACAAGGTTGTTAAGTGAATCTGGCTTCCCCGTTGACTTTGCTCGTTAGAAGGACGCAAAAGGGGGTCACATGATTCACCCCCTGAATTTGTGCCTGAATTTTGATCACGGTGACTGTTGGGGTTGCTGCAACGGTCGTCAGGGTGGGAAAACGGTCACAAATCACTTTTTTTCAGTGCCGTTGTAACTTTGAGCAGTCACTAAGCGAAGGATTGTAAGTCGAGGGCCACTTGTAATGGAGTGGAGATGCCAGTTTCATCCAGAAGAGAGTTTCAAAAGACGTCCGAATCTAACTCGCTGGCATCTGCTTAAAGCGGCCGTCTACATTTCCAGCAAGGTTTCTGCAGTTGCACAGCCCTAAAACTGAGGCGGCTGCTTTAATCGGTTTTCTGAGCCGAGTTAAATTGAAAGTAGCATTACTTTATTCATAAAACACGAACCTCAGTCAACTGAACACTCAAACTGACTGGCACTAATGGCTGACACGGGTTGCTGCCGGCATCCTAGGGATCAACCAGGTATCTCCTTAAAATGTAAGATGTTCCGAGTAGCGCAGTTTTTTTGTAGCTTTGCTGGAGTTATTGCAGGAAGCTGCGATTTCTTGATGTATTTTGTAAAGTTTTTGGACATAGTTCCCAGTGCCCCGATGACAATGGGTGTCACTGTTACACGTTTCATCCATAGTCACGCAGTTTCGATGGCCAGGTCGCGGTATTTCGTAATTTTTCCCAGTTCTTTTTCTTCGACTGGTACAGCGATATCAATCAGCTGTACGCTTCAGTTCTCTAGGACTGCGATATCTGGCGTGTTGCGTTCCAAATGGCAATCTGTCTGTATTCGGAAGTCCCATGAGATCTTCACCCTCTCATTCTCGACAACTTTTTCCACATCATCATCATCATCATCATCATCATCATTATTATTATTATTATTATTATTATTATTATTATTTTGGTCGTTTAGAAAGAGGTGGTTCTTGAAATGTTACGATATGGAGTGACTTAAGGGCTTGAGGCAGAAGCAAAGTAGCATCTTATAAAGGTGGTAAATGTTAGCTAGTTGAGGCTAGTTTGTGGCTTAATGTCTGGCTAGTTATCCAGCGATAGCCTTGGGAGGGAACTCGCCCAGAATTCAAATGGTTCTTTTAAACACAAGGGGCCTGGCTTCCTTTTTTGCAAATTTAAGAGCATCATGCCGGGAGCGGGACGTCGACCGACGGTGTCCCCCAATGTTGGAAAGCTCGACCCGTTCTGACATGCACACGAGGCCTCATGCAGGCATATTCAACCTTCCGGAGGCTGCTGTCCTTTTTGCTCATCTGCTAAGAATAATAATAAAATTTTGGCAAAGCCGAACCTCTGAGCGGTTGTTCCCTCTCTGCCCTTAAGATTCCCCCGGCGCCGTCGGGAGTTCAGACATTGTGGTCCTCTTGCACGGCTTTCCGACCTCGAGTTACGACTGGTACAAGGTGAGGAGGTAACGGACATGGTGACGGTGGGGAGGCTGGCTTGCAATCGTAGGAACTCACGGCAACCATCCTCTTTTCTTGCCTCACCTGCAGATTTGGGAAGCACTCACACAGCGATTCCATCGCGTGATTGCGCTGGATTTTGTGGGGTTTGGCTTCAGCGATAAACCTGTGAGTACGTTTTGAAGGAGGCTGGGTGGTTTCTTCCGTAACTTCCTTTTTCCAAACAATGTCATTAGCATTAACGGAGGGGTAGAATCAAGGACACGGGAAGTGTTAATAGCCCTTTACAACGCTTTATGCACAAAGTGTGGTGTCTCGGTGAGGTCACTGCTTCCAACTTGACCCGGCCCGTGTCTGCTTCACCTGCAGTAGATCTGCAGTTGGCTCGGTCGTAACCTGAAAAGTCGGGCTCAGGTAGACATTTGGCGCTGAAGGGCTTGATTCGAATTCGGTGCTCACCTCTCTCTTTCTCACACTGCAAACAGCGGCCTCATGCGTACTCCATCTTCGAACAAGCCAGCATCGTGGAAGGCCTGTTGCGCCACCTGGGACTTCTGAACCAACGGATCAACCTCCTTTCTCACGACTACGGAGACACCGTGGCGCAAGAACTGCTGTACAGGTGGGCAGAAACTCCCCGTTTGGATTTAGGCGTTTCTCGGCAAACGACGGGAAGTCCTCGCTGTACACGGCCACAACTGGGAGCAGAGTCGTGCCCGACTTGATGGCTGTTTTTCCGCCCTGGTTGTTAAGCAAATTGCTCTACGGGTAGTCCTCGAGTTACGAACGTTCCCTTAGCAAACGTTCGAAGTTACGACATCCTCGCCAAAAGTACTTACGAGCGGGCCCCAAAGTTACATAGGTTGCAGCATCGCAGCGCCAACGACCACAGAGAGGCTGAAACACGTTACTTTGGCGCTACGCCCTGAGAGCCTCAAAGGGCCCAGGCTTTGTGCCACAGCCTTGAGTGCCGGAGCTTTTGTCCAGTCGGGCGGACAAGCGCCCGGACCACCTCTCCCCTACCCTGCCAAGTCCCCGCTTCTCTCACAAGCGGATGCGGCCCTGCCTCGCCGCTTGCTGGAGTCCCGAACCCACGCGGATGTCACAAATTGCGCCGCCGCGGAGCTGGAGAGCTTGGTATACCGCCACACAGCTTCTCTGCCTTGCCAAAAGCCCTCCTCCAAATTGCAAAAGCGGTTTCTAAAAAAAAAAAACCTCTTGAACTGAGTTACGTTTCGCTGTACTTTACTCCGCTTTCCCCTGTTTTCAGGTACGAACACAATAAAACGGGATGCATCCTGATCAACAGCCTGTGTCTGTCAAATGGAGGTAAGTCATTGGCGGGAGAAGTCCTGTTGAAAAGTTAACTCGGGACGTAAGGGGAATCCGTGGGGAAAATCAACGATTTGCCTCGTTGAGTTGTGGGTGCTGCATTGCTGGAGGTTTTGAAGATAAGGAAGGAGAGAAGCAACCTGGAATTAAGGAGAAATTTCCTGACAGTGAGAACAATTAACCAGTGGAACGACTGGCCTCCAGAAGCCGTGAATGCTCCAACACTGGAGTTTTTTAAGAGGAGATTGAAGAGTCAAGTTTCCCGAAATGTTACAGGGCCTCCAGCTTGAGCAGGGGGGTTGGACTAGAAGACCTCTAAGGTCCCTTCCATCCCTAGGATTTTGTGACGTTTTACATATTAGCATTGTACAACCCTATTAATCAGTGGGGCAGAAGTTGCCTCCGGAAGTTGTGGATGCTCCATCACTGGAGGCTTTCAAGAAGAGATTGGACAGCCCTTTGTCTGAAATGGGGAGAGGGTCTCCTGCTTGAACCAGGGGGTTAGACTAGAAGACCTCCAAGGTCCCTTTCCATCTCCATTCCGAATCCTCTCTTCTGAATCAAAAGCCATCTGTCCAGGATGGTATAAGTTCTCCTGCTTTGGGGGTTGGACTAGAAGACCTCTGAGGTCCCTTCCAGCTTTAGGATTCGATGCAATTTAAAACCTAGGAGATGCCCTTTGATCACTCACCTGTTTTGGCCAAGTCTCCTGGCACATTTATTTATTTATTTATTTTATTTTAATTCCATTTATATCCCGCCCTTCTCCGAAGACTCAGGGCGGCTTACAAGCTTAGCAGTAGCCTTCATTCTATGTATATGCCTGCTTATTAGGGCTTTCACACACCCCCAAGCGGCATTATTACAAAGTCAGCTTATTGCCCCCAACAATCTGGGTCCTCATTTTACCTACCTCGGAAGGATGGAAGGCTGAGTCAACCTTGAGCCTGGTGGGATGCGAACCTGCACTAATTGCAGGCAGCTGGTGTTACTTAAGGAGGCATTAGACCACTGCTCCACCAAGGCTCTCAGCGTTAACCCCTTTGATCTCAGCGTTAACCCCCTGGGTAAAAAATTGCGTTCGTGGCACGTGGAAAACCGTAGGAACAAATATCTGACTTCCACCCCTGTCTTAAATTTTTTTTTTCAGGCATCTTTCCAGAAGTCCATTATCCCAGGTTCATCCAGAAGGTAATTTGTACTTGCAGGAAAAAAAATGGCACGTTTAGTTGAAGAATCTTCTGAAAAACTGGGCTGGGAGATCATTTTTCACTCCTCTTTTTTTTTTTTTTTTGGAATCATCCCGTAAGCCAAGAAATAAATATTCTGTCTGTGTTATGTATGCTTAAGCTCTGGCAGCAAAGTCCCTTCCTTGCAACAGCAGGATTTTATTTTTTATTTTATTTTATTTTTTTAAAAAGCAGATTAAGTAGAGATCCTGGACCTCTTGCAGAAATCACGCTGCAACCTGGAGCCAGATGAAAGGATCTTCACTTGCACTGCAATAGGGATCTTAAATTTGGAAAGCAAATTTTTTTTCAGCTAGCCCAGGGGTAGGCAAACATGGCTCTTTTATGACTCATGGACTTCAACTCCCAGAATTCCTGAGTCTGCCAGGGTGAGGAGAAATGGAGAGGTTTCCAAGCTGAGCCATGCTGGCTCAGGACTTCTGGGGGTTGAAGTCCACAAGTCATGGCCATAGTTCCCCCATGCTGGCTGAGGACTTCTGGGAGTTGAAGTCCATGAGTCATGAGGGGGCCATAGTTTATTTTATTTTATTTAATAATATTTATATACCGCCCTTCTCCCGAAGGACTCAGGGCGGTGGGGCAAGCATAAAAATACCAGATTACAAAAGTTAAAAGAAGATTAAATATATGCCCACTAAAAACAATCAATACAGTATTAAAACCCCAATAAAACAAACAATAAAAAACCCCACCAATCCCCCATCAGGCCAGGCCGGCTTGTTCGAATAAAAATGTTTTTAGATCGTGGCGAAAGGAGCGAAGATCGGGCGCCATCCGGAGCTCAACCGGTAGCTGATTCCATAGCTCCGGGGCGCCCACAGAGAAGGATCTCCCCCTGGGGGCCACCAATCGACATTCTCTGATCGGTGGCACCCTGAGGAGACCCTCTCTGTGGGAACGCACAGGGCGCAGGGAGGTTGATGCCGGCAGCAGGTGTTCCCTGAGGTACTCCGGACCCCTGCCATGTAGGGCTTTAAACACCATTACTAGTACCTTGAATCTCACCCGGAAGACAACTGGCAACCAATGCAGCTCACGGAGCAGAGGTGTAACATGGGAGTATCGGGAGACTCCCAACACAACTCTCCCGGCTGCATTCTGTACCAGTTGGAGCCTCCGGGTGGTCCTCAAGGGCAGCCCCATGTAGAGAGCGTTGCAGTAGTCCAGACGAGAGGTCACGAGCGCGTGAGTGACCGTGCATAAGTCATCCCGGCCTAGATAGGGCCGCAACTGGCGCACCAGGCGAACCTGGGCGAAGGCCCCCCTAGTCACAGCCACAATGTGGTCTTCCAGAGTGAGCCGTGAGTCTAGGAGGACTCCCAAGTTGCGAGCCCTATCTACGGGCTCAGGAATTCTGGGAGTTGAATTCCTCAAGTCATGAAGGGGCCATAGTTCCCCCATGCTGGCTCAGGAATTCTGGGAGTTGAAGTCCACGAGTCATGAAGGGGCCATAGTTCCCCCATGCCGGCTCAGGAATTCTGGGAGTTGAAGTCCACGAGTCATGAGGGGGCCGTAGTTCCCCCATGCTGGCTCAGGAATTCTGGGAGTTGAAGTCCACGAGTCATGAAGGGGCCGTAGTTCCCTCATGCTGGCTCAGGAATTCTGGGAGTTGAAGTCCACAAGTCATGAGGGGCCCATAGTTCCCCCATGCTGGCTCAGGAATTCTGGGAGTTGAAGTCCACGAGTCATGAAGGGGCCATAGTTCCCCCATGCTGGCTCAGGAATTCTGGGAGTTGAATTCCTCAAGTCATGAAGGGGCCATAGTTCCCCCATGCTGGCTCAGGAATTCTGGGAGTTGAAGTCCTCAAGTCATGAAGGGGCCATAGTTCCCCCATGCTGGCTCAGGAATTCTGGGAGTTGAAGTCCTCAAGTCATGAAGGGGCCATAGTTCCCCCATGCTGGCTCAGGAATTCTGGGAGTTGAAGTCCTCAAGTCATAAAAGAGCCGAGGTTGCCTAACCCTGCTGTGTTTTGCTTCAATTTTGCTAGTGCAAAACTTTCTTTCCTCCTCCTCCTCCTCCTCTCCCCCCCCCTTGCAAACTATTTCAAGTATCCTACCGGAACAGGGTTTTCCTTTTTTCTTCCTCCTCTTCAGATTCTCAAAGATGGCGCTCTGCTATCGCCCATTCTCACTCGACTAATGAACTATTTTTTCTTCGCCAAAAGGTGAGTTTTGCATTTTAAACCCTTTAGGTTTGGGCCCTTCCACAACAGCGTTTCTCAAATTGGAAAAACTTGGAAGACAGGTGGACTTCAAATCCCTGAATTCCCAAGCCAGCTGGGGAATTCTGGGAATTGAGGTCCACCCATCTTAAAGCCAACTGGCTGGAGAATTCTGGGAGTTGAAGTCCATTTGTCTTAAAGCAAGCCAGCTGGGGAATTCTGGGAGGTGAAGTCCATTTATCTTAAAGCATACTGGCTAGAGAATTCTGGGAGGTGAGGTCCAGCCATCTTAAAGCCAGCCAGCTGGGGAATTTTGGGACCTGAAGTCCACTCATCTTAAAGCATGCTGGCTGGGCAATTCGGGGAGCTGAAGTCCAGCCATCTTAAAACAAGCCAGCTGGGGAATTCTGGGAATTGAAGTCCACAAATGTTAAAGCAGGCTGGCTGGGGAATTCTGGGAGTTGAGTCCATGTCTTCCAAGTGTTTTAGGTTTGAGAAACATTGTAGAATCGGGGTCCTCAAATAATCTTCCCTAGAGTCCTAAAAACTGGATTATATTTAAGGCCAAAGAAAGCAATTTGAGTGGGAGAACCGCTCATCAAGAGGATTGACTGGCGTGTGTGTGTTTGACTGTGTGAATCCTTCGGTGCTGATCCATCTTGCCTTGAATCCCTCCAGCCTTGCTGAAGTCTTTGGCCCGTACACCCAGCCTTCAGAGGCCGAATTGTGGGACATGTGGACAGCCCTGCGAACAAATGATGGCAATCTTGTGGTGGACAGGTAGGACCTTAAATCCCCAAATGCAGTACAGGCAGTCCTCCACTTACGACCATAATTGAGCCTGCCAATTATGTCTCCTTTGTATTATTTCTAGTCTCATCACGAGCTAAAGCAATAGTCCAGGGGGTCTTCAAACTTGGCCCTTTGATGACTTGTGGACTTCAACTCCCAGAATTCCTCAGCCAGGCACGCATGCCTGGCTGAGGAATTCTGGGAGTTGAAGTCCACAAGTCATCAAAGGGCCAAGTTTGAGGACCCCCTGCAATAGTCTCTTGTATTGATTTCAACATGGAGAGAATTTCTTTCTGATCCTCATCCATATCTTCTTGGTGGTATATCAAACTGAAGACTCTGAGGACAAGTGTTAGAGATGTTTTTTTTACCATTTAAAGCTGAGTACGGGACATCCATTTCCTTTTTTTTTGTAGGTGGTCTTTATAATAAAAATTGTTCATCAATCAAAGATTGGTGATCCAAACCATCCCATCCTGCAGGGAAATGGTTCCACAACACAGCTCTGAAAGTCAGTTAATATTTATATTTGTAGTTCAGGCAGGCCGGTTTCAAAATAGTTCATTGTCCCTGCCACACCGATAAGCAGACCAAAAGGTTCCCCCCCACCCTTTTCCCAGCTGCACTCTTCAAAAGTAAAAGTTTCCAAGGACAGACAGCAAGAGTCTTATCTCAATCTGGGCTTCAAATCAAGTTTCCTTTAGGCCAGCGGTCGGCAACTTTAAACACTCAAAGAGCCACTTGGACCCATTTCCCAGAGGGGAAAAAAAACACACTGGGAGCTGCAAAACCCGCGTGCGCATATGCACGCAAGGGGGAGAGCTTGATTGAAGACTAATTAAAAAGAAATAGAGGCTGCTGTGCATGTGTTTTCTCTCTCTCTTTCTCTCTCTCTCTCCCCCCCCTCTCTATCCCTCTCTCCAATCTTCTGTTCACCTGGCAAGGTGGCTTCATGCTGTTCTCGGACAAGCTGACACACACACACACACAGAGAGAGAGAGAGAGAGAGAGAGAGAGAGAGAGAGAGAGAGAGAGAGAGAGAGAGAGAGAGAGAGAAGGGAAGCGCAAGTGCCTCTCTGTCTCTCTGCAAATGGCGCAGGATGACTGGGAGCCGCAAGAGAAGGCTCCAGAGCCGCGGGTTGCCAACCCGTGCTTTATGCATAACAAATTGTACTGCTGTAATTTGCCACTAGATGTCACTAGTGCCGTTTTCCAGCTTTTGAAATCCAAACTTATATTACAAGCTTTTAAAAAAAAAAGTCTCAAAAACACATTTAGTCCCCAAATTTCAAAGCCATCAAGGTAAAGGTAAAGCTTCCCCCGCACATGCGTGCTAGTCGTTTCCGACTCTAGGGGCCGGTGCTCATCTCCGCTTCAAAGCCGAAGAGCCAGCGCTTGTCCAAGGACGTCTTTGTGGTCATGTAGCCGGCATGACTAGACGCCAAAGGTGTACGGAACGCTGTTACCTTCCCACCGGAGTGGTCCCTATTTTTCTACTTGCATTTTTACGTGCTTTCGAACTGCTAGGTTGGCAGAAGCTGGGACGAGTGACAGGCGCTCACTCTGTTACGCGGCACTCGGGATTCGACCCGCCAAACTGCCGACCTTCTGATCGACAAGCTCAGCGTCCCAACCCACTGAGCCACCACGTCCCTTACTTCAAAGCCATATATGTGTATTAATTCCAAATTAACCTTGTGATTTTCTGTGTTTCCCCCAAGTAATTAGTTCGCCGCTTTTCTTTTCCTGAGGGAATGGGGCGGAAATTCCCCTTCCCTCTCTCATCGGGGAGGGTGCTTTGAACAGGTTTTTCCAGGAAGAAGTCCTAGAGTCATAAAGAGAGGATAGAGTCTCACCCAGTTTCATTCACATTGCTGAAAGGTTGTTAGTGCTTATTGTCTTCCGTTGTCAGCAGCTTCTGACTGGCTACACAAATGTAGCCAGTCTTTCCCCCACCGGTTTGGAAGGCTTCCTCGGATCAAACGGAAGGGCCGCCACCCTCCTGCGATGAACGAGGGTCCCCTCCTTGCTTGTTGCCTCTACGGGGCGACTTTCAACCCTTTCCAGGGAACCCAGTGGGGTGAAATCGAATGCGAAAGAGGGAGCCCCATCTTCCTGCACCCGTGTCACCGCAACGTCAAAACTGGAAAACAAGCCTGCCAATTAGGGTCACGAGACGTGACCGCTGTAATGGGTCATCCCGTGACTGGATTCATTTTTCTGGTGGTTTTTTTTTTTTGTGTGTGTGTGGGGGGGGGGGTCATTAAGCAAACATCAGTATCATTAAGCGATTTTTTTTGGTGAGGGGGGAAGTAGAAGTTACTGGTTTGTGGGGGAAAAATGTTGTAAATTGCAGGGCTGGCTGGGGAATTCTGGGAGTTGAAGTCCAGAAGTCTTAAAAGTTGCCAAGGTTGAAACCCTCGAGCACGGGGTTGGGCTAGAAGACCTCTGAGGTCCCTTCCAGCTCCGTTATCCTGTAATTGATCACCCCTTAAATTTTTGCTTTGCAGCCTTTTACAGTATATCCACCAGCGGAAGCAACACAGGGACCGCTGGGTTGGGGCACTGCGATCCACCTCGGTTCCCTGTGAGTAGCACCGAACTTCGATGGGCGTCATAAGAGTGGGATATTTTTTTAGGACACTTGTTCTCATATGGGTCCTCGTGTCAAACGTTGTGGCGCTCTTCCTCTCTTCCAGTGCATCTGATTTATGGACCACTGGATCCGGTCAATCCTCACCCGGAATTTCTTCGGCTTTATAAGTAAGCTGGTTGGGGGTGGGGCAGAAGGTCTCCCCGTCACATTTCAAGGACCCACCCACCCACAAAAAAATGTGGCTTCGTCCTGTTTCTTGGTCCAAAGCGAAACGACGTCTTTGCACACTGGTGTAAAGCAGGGGTGTCAAAACTGCCAGCCCGCGGGCCGAATGCATCGTAGCGAAAACGCGCCCGCCCCATCGGCGGCAACGGGGGGAAAAAAGTTACGATGCGTTGTGACACGTTACGTTGCGAGTTTGACACCCCTGGTTTGGAGTTTCCTGCTTTCAAAGGTGCTTTTTTTCAGGAGGCCACTGGACTTTCCCCCCACCCCCCTTGGAAGAGGTTTCGCTTCTCATCCGAGAAGCTTCCTCAGCTCTGACTGGATGGTGGGGAAGGGAAGGATTTATACTCCTTGCATACGGCTGGTCATTTGCATTCATTTAGAGGGTCGTTGAGGCCACTTGGAGGCTTGTCTGTGTCCTCAGGGTCACCTGAGCGGTGCAAGTGGGTGTGTGGAGCCTTATTGGCTGCAAGATGTTTGCCCTGAGTCCCTTCCCTGTTGAAGTGACCCCTCCAAGGTCACTTTCTGTTCTGTTCTGTTCCATTCCATATTTTCTATTCCTATTCCTATTCTATTGTATTTCTAATTCTATTCTATGTCTAATTCTATTCTAATTCTTATTCCATTCCATAGTAATAATAAGGTTGGAAGGGACCTCGGAGATCATCTAGTCAACCCCCTGCTCAGGCAGGAAATTTACCATTTCAGACAACTCTCTTGTCTATTCAGTTCTATTCTGTGCTGTTGTTCTGTTCTGTTCCATATTTTCTATTCCTATTCTATTTCTATTTCTATTCTAATTCTTATTCCATTCCATAGTAATAATAAAGTTGGAAGGGACCTCGGAGATCATCTAGTCAACCCCCTGCTCAGGCAGGAAATTTACCATTTCAGACAACTCTATTGTCTGTTCAATTCTATTCTGTTCTGTTGTTCTGTTCTGTTCCATATTTTCTATTCCTATTCTATTTCTATTTCTATTCTAATTCTTATTCCATTCCATAGTAATAATAAAGTTGGAAGGGACCTCGGAGATCATCTAGTCAACCCCCTGCTCAGGCAGGAAATTTACCATTTCAGACAACTCTATTGTCTGTTCAATTCTATTCTGTTCTGTTGTTCTGTTCTGTTCCATATTTTCTATTCCTATTCTATTTCTATTTCTATTCTAATTCTTATTCCATTCCATAGTAATAATAAAGTTGGAAGGGACCTCGGAGATCATCTAGTCAACCCCCTGCTCAGGCAGGAAATTTATTATTTCAGACAACTCTATTGTCTGTTCAATTCTATTCTGTTCTGTTGTTTTGTTCCGTATTTTCTATTCTATTCTGTTCTATTCTTTATTCTAGTCTATATTCTTTATTCTCTTCTATTCTTTATTCTCTTCTCTTCCACTCCACTCCACTTCACTCCTATCCTTATTCTCTGCTGTTTTTTGACAGGCAGGTGCTTCCCATGTCGACCGTGACCGTGCTGGATGATCACATCAGCCACTACCCTCAGCTGGAGGACCCTCAGGGTTTCCTGAATGCCTACTTAAACTTCATCAACTCCTTCTGAGCCACAAAGAAGACGGACAGAAACCATCTCTCTTAGGACAATTTTGTACTCTGGAGCAATAGGAGAGCTGTGGGAAGAGCTGATGAAAACTCCGGACAGCAGTCAAACCAACCTTTGGAAGCAATCTCTAGCCTTGGGGAGTAAACCTAACACAATCCAGCCGATGGATTGGTGGAGATAGGGAGGGAGGGGGCCCGAAGCCGTTTGCAGGGAGCCTGCCTCCCCCCCAAAAATAATAATAATAATAATAATAATCCTGACTCTGGAAGATGCAGGGAGAGATAGACCAGAGATAGACCAAGCAAGCAGAAATGAAGAACAGTCCAGCAGGATCAGGACTGATAGAGTACTTAAAATAGTTCGTTTAGCGACCGTTCCAAGTTACAATGCCACTGGAAAAAAGTGACTTACAACCGTTTCTCACATTAAGGCGCAAGTGCAGGTAGTCCTCGACTTAACGACCACAACTGAGCCCAAAATTTCTGTTGCTAAGCGAGACGTTTGTGAGTTCGGCCCAGTTTTACGACCTTTCCCACCGCGGTTGTTAAGTGAATCACTGTAGGCCTTTAATTAGTAACACGGTTGTTCAGAGAGCCTTGGTGGAGCAGTGGGCTAATGCCTCCTTAAGTAACACCAGCTGCCTGCAATTAGTGCAGGTTCGAGTCCCACCAGGCTCAAGGTTGACTCAGCCTTCCATCCTTCCCAGGTAGGTAAAATGAGGACCCAGATTGTTGGGGGCAATTAAGCTGACTTTGTAATAATGCCGCTTGGGGTGTGTGTGAAAGCCCTAATAAGCAGGAATATACATAGAATGAAGGCTACTGCTAAGCACATTGGTTTGTGATTAAAATTGTAAGCCGCCCGGAGTCTTCGGAGAAGGGCGGGATATAAATGGGACTTTTTTTTAAAAAAATGGCTTCCCCGTTGACTTTGCTTGTCGGAAGGTCGCAAAAGGGGATCGACGTGACCCCGGGACACTGCGACCGTCATAAGTACAGGTCAGTTGCCGAGCATCTGAAGCTTCATCATGCGGATGTGGGGATGCTGGGATGGACGTAAGGGTGGAAAAACGGTCATAACGTCATTTTCCTGTGCCGTTGTTAACTGAGCGGTCGCTACATGAGCTGTGCGGCACCTTCGATGAGCTTTGTCGTCTCATCTCCTTTTCAGTCCATTTAAATTGTAAATTTTGGAACCCAGCTGTGCGTTACATCAAGACTTTTTATTACTCCCACGGATCCTGGCGTTGGCTTCCCATTGATAACCTTGGATTGTTAAGAGTAAGAATGAATTATTTTCCATGCTGCCTTTTTAAATACCCCAGTATGAGGTAGTCCTCGGTTTTACGACTGCAATCGAGCCGAATATTCCCGCTGCTCAATGAGACATTTCTTAAGTGAGTTTTTGCCCCATTTTACGACCTTCCCTGCCAGGGTCCTTAAGTGAATCACTGCGGTCACTAAATGAATTGTCGTAAGTCAAGGATTACTTGCTTTTGTTCTAAGCTAAAACACCCTAAGGCAGGGGTAGGCAACCTGGATTCTGGGAATTGAAGTCCAGACCCCTCAAACTTACTAAATGATGGATCAAAAGCCGCGTTCCCCACCATGAGGACAGACCTTAGGGCAGGGCTAGGCAACCTTGGCTCTTTTATGACTCATGGACTTCCAGAATTCCTGAGCCAGCCATGCTGAGGGGAAAGGGAGGTTTCCAAGCTGACCCATGCTGGCTCAGGAATTCTGGGAGTTGAAGTCCACAAGTCACGAGGGGGGCCATAGTTCCCCCATGCTGCCTCAGGAATTCTGGGAGTTGAAGTCCACGAGTCATAAAAGAGCCGAGGTTGCCTACCCCTGCCCTAAGGTCTCCTCATGGTGGGGAACGCGGCTTTTGATCCATCATTTAGTAAGTTTGAGGGGTCTGGACTTCAGTTCCCAGAATCCCCCAGCCAGCTATGGGAATTGGAAGTCCAGACCTTTTAAAGTTGAAACACACCGATATACCAAATGCGTTTTATTATTCAGACCAGTGGAAACATCTGGAAGTGCTGAAATAGCCCATTTATTGGTGGCCAATAAAAACCCATTTTGGGAACTGCTTTTAAAAAAAGAAAAAGAAAAAAAAGGAACCCCCCCTCTTTTTAATCTCACTGGCGGCACGGAGGCAATAATTTATAACCAGAATGAAGGTGAGGCAAGTTTCCCTGGCCTTGGGGGAAACGCAAGAGGAGTGCCCAAAATTCCTTGAGACAGCAACAATCAACGAAGGGAATCGGCGAACGAACGAAATACACCGCCGCGGATCCAGGTTGCGCCTTGCCGAACGTAAGAGGATTCAGGATGGGACCACCTCGGGATTGGACGGGTTATGATGGTTAGCCGACAGAAGCCAAGATGACATCCACAGGGGTTTCTACGATGCTCCGGACGGTCACCTGCATGGTGACGCCGTCGCCGAGAGCGAGTCGGGCTCTGACCAGTACATCTAAGCCGCCTCTGAACATACCTGGAGATGAAGGGAAGGTGGGGGGGAGAGCATCAATCGGCCCTATACAGTAGTGTAGTGGTCAAGGTGCAGGTCTAGAAACCAGGAGACGCTGAGTTCTAATTCTGCCTTAGGCATGAAAGCCGGTGGAGTGACGTTTCTGCCAATTGCCAGGAGATGGGGAGTTCTAGTTCTGCTAGCTGGGTGACTGAGCCAATCACTGGGAGACGGGGAGTTCTAGTCCCACCTTAGGCATGAAAGCTGGCTGGGTGACTTTGGGCCAATCACCGGGAGACGGTGAGTTCTAGTCCTGCCTCAGCCATGAAAGCCAGCCGGGTGACTGGGCCAGTCCCTGTCTCTCAGCCCAACCCACCTCGCAGGGTGGTTGTTACGGGGGAAAGGAGTAGGAGGAAGAAGTATTAAGATATTTTTACCTTGAATTACTTACGAAGCAATAAAGCTAAAAAAAATTACAAAATAGACTTATTTGCCTATAATTACTTAGCGGGGGGAGGGGGAGGCGCTTTTCAACAGATGACAACGTTCTAACAACTCCTTAAGGAGAAAAACGTGGTAGGCTTTCCTCCCCACCGAAAAAAAGAACAGGAGAAAACTAAAATATTGTTTATGTTTAGAGGAGCTCCCGTCACTTGATTTTATAGAGCCCGGGTGTGAAATTAAAACCCGTTTGAATGCCAAGTTCCTTCCATCCTGCTCATTCAACTGTCGGCAGAACAACGCACTAGCCCAGGGCTCAGCAACCTTGGCTCTTTTATGACTCACGGACTTCAACACCCAGAATTCCTGAGCCAGCCAAGCTGGCTCAGGAATTCTGGGAGTTGAAGTCCGTGAGTCATAAAAGAGCCAAGGTTGCCTACCCCTGAACTAGCCTAAACCGGAGTCAGGGAAAATCTCTTCAACAGATCATCACTCCTCGTTTCCCAATCCGACAAAATCATTCATGGTGGGTGTGATCCCCAAGGGGGTGAGCAACGGGTGTCTTCAGTTTTAAGCCCCCAAATTCATCAAAGGTGGATCTGGGCACCTTCTTCCTGAACCAAAGGTAGGTAGGGGTGTGTCTCTCTCTCTGTGTGTGTGTGTGTGTGTGTGTGTGAGAGAGAGAGAGAGAGAGAGAGAGAGAGAGAGAGACAGATGAGAAAGAAAGAAAAAGATGAGAGAAAGTGAGAGATGAGATGAGAAAGAGGAGAGAGAGGAGAGAGGAGAAAAGAGAAAAGAGAGAAAGGAGAAAGATGAGAAAAAAGAGGAGAGAAAAATGAGAGAGATGAGAAAGAAAAAGAGGAGAGATGAGAAAGAGGAGAGATGAGAGAAAGATGAAAGCTGAGAATGAGAGATGAGAGAAAAATGAGAAAGATGAGAGAAAAAGGAGAGATGAGAAAAAGATGAGAGAGAGATGAGAATGAGAGATGAGAGAGAAAGGAGAAAGATGAGAAAGAGATGAGAAAGAAAGAATGAGAGAGATGAGAGACAGAAGGAGGAGGAGGAGGAGGAGGAGGAGGAGACACTTTCACGGGGAACCCGACCGTAACTGCAGGGAGCTTTAGTATCCTGAACCCCCCCCCCCCCCAATTACCTGCCAGGTACAGGGTGTGGGAATTCTTGTTCTCTGGCACTTTATCCGATCTCTCGCAAGGCTGCATGCCGAGGAACTTCACAATGTTGTTCACAGCTTCTACATTGGGGGCGGGTTTCAAAAAGAGAGGTGGTCAGTCTTGCCACTGGTCCAGAGTTCGAGACACGGGGATTCAGAGGTTTTGGAGAGTTTACCGAGCAGCCCCTGAGAAGCAAAGTGGGGGGGGTCCATTGCATTGGCTGGTGAAGACACCCCTTTTTCCTTGCCATGAGCTGCAAAGAACACCTTGGACTTCCTTGAGAATAGGATAACAGATTCGGAAGGGACCTTGGAGGTCTTCTAGTCCAGCCCCCTTCTCAGGCAGGAGACCTTATAGCATTTCAGACAAATGGCTGCCCAGTCTCTACTTAAAATCCTCCAGGGATGGAGCACCCAGAACTTCTGGTGGCCAGCTGTTCCGCTGGTTAATTGTCCTCACTGTCAGGGAATTTCTTCTTCGTTCTAGGTTGCTTCTGTTCTTTAATCAATTAATAAACTTTGAACAATCACTAAGCAAGCAGTCATAAGCCGAGGACTACAGATTGGCCGTTCAAAGTTTACTTATTTATTAAATTTATTTGCCGCCCATCTGGTTTTAAATTGACTCTGGGTGGCTTATAGCATAAAAAATAATCAAATATAAATATAAACCCAATAAGGTCACGAAAGAGTCCCCTCCCCTGCAAAGGTACATAAACGACCCAGATTTGAAGTTCCATCGTCTGGTCCCCATGAGTGCATGGACTCCCAGAATTCCCCATCCAGCCTGCTTTAAGATGGGTGGACTTCAACTCCCAGAATTCCCTAGCTGGCCTGCTTTAAGATGGGCGGACTTCAACCCCCAGAATTCCCCAACCAGCCTGCTTTAAGATGGGTGGACTTCAACCCCCAGAATTCCCTAGCTTTAGGCTGCACTCCAAGACAACCAAGAATCCTGGCATGTTTTTAAAGATGGTGGAAAGTGCCCATTTGGCTGGGAGGGTCTTTCCCCAAACCCACTGCTGCTTTAAAACAGAAACTCTCACCCTCCAGGCTTTTAATGGTGCTGAGTGCGAAAGTCTCCTCTTTCTCGTAGTCATCGCCCACCTCCTCCCAGGCTGCTGCGAAGTTGGGCTTCAGGATCCTCTGGATGTGGTCGGAGAGAGCCAGCTCCAGGTCCTCCAGCTGCGGAAGGGAAGCGCAAACAGCAGTGTGTGTGTGTGTGTGTGTGTGTGTGTGTGTGTGTGTGTGTGTGTGTCCTCGACTTATGTCCACAACTGAGGCCAAAATTCCCGTTGCTGAAAAAGACTGTGCATTGGGGAGGGTCTCCTCGACTTACTGAGGCCAAAATTTCCGTTGGTGAACAAGACTGTTATTGAGTTTTGCCCCATTTTACGAACTTTCTTGCCACGGTTGTTAAGTGAATCGCTGCCAGGGTTAACTTAGTAACGTGGTTGTTTAGTGAATCCAGCTTTCCCCCCCCACTGACTTTGCAGATCAGAAGGTCGCAAAAGGGGATCTCGTGATCCTGGGACGCTGAACCTGTCATAAGTACATATCATTTGCCAAGAGTCCGAATTTTGATCATGTGACCCTATGGCAGGGGTAGGCAACCTTGGCTCTTTTGTGACTGGTGGACTTCAACTCCCAGAATTCCTGCACCAGCCACGCTGAGTGGAAAGGGAGAGGTTTCCATACTAAGCCATGCTGGCTCAGGAATTCTGGGAGTTGAAGTCCACCAGTCATGAGGGGGCCATAGTTCCCCCATGCTGGCTCAGGAATTCTGGGAGTTGAAGTCCACGAGTCTTGAAGGGGCCATAGTTCCCCCATGCTAGCTCAGGAATTCTGGGAGCTGAAGTCCACGAGTCATGAAGTGGCCATAGTTCCCCCATGCTGGCTCAGGAATTCTGGGAGTTGAAGTCCACCAGTCATGAGGGGGCCATAGTTCCCCCATGCTGGCTGAGGAATTCTGGGAGTTGAAGTCCACCAGTCATGAAGGGGCCATAGTTCCCCCATGCTGGCTCAGGAATTCTGGGAGTTGAAGTCCACCAGTCATGAGGGGGCCATAGTTCCCCCATGCTGCCTCAGGAATTCTGGGAGTTGAAGTCCACCAGTCATGAGGGGGCCATAGTTCCCCCATGCTAGCTCAGGAATTCTGGGAGCTGAAGTCCACGAGCCATGAGGGGGCCATAGTTCCCCCATGCTGGCTGAGGAATTCTGGGAGTTGAAGTCCACCAGTCATGAGGGGGCCATAGTTCCCCCATGCTGGCTCAGGAATTCTGGGAGCTGAAGTCCACGAGTCATGAAGTGGCCATAGTTCCCCCATGCTGGCTGAGGAATTCTGGGAGTTGAAGTCCACCAGTCATGAGGGGGCCATAGTTCCCCCATGCTGGCTGAGGAATTCTGGGAGTTGAAGTCCACCAGTCATGAAGGGGCCATAGTTCCCCCATGCTGGCTCAGGAATTCTGGGAGTTGAAGTCCACCAGTCATGAGGGGGCCATAGTTCCCCCATGCTGCCTCAGGAATTCTGGGAGTTGAAGTCCACCAGTCATGAGGGGGTCAAAGTTCCCTCATGCTGGCTCAGGAATTCTGGGAGTTGAGGTCCACGAGTCTTGAAGGGGCCATAGTTCCCCCATGCTAGCTCAGGAATTCTGGGAGCTGAAGTCCACGAGCCATGAGGGGGCCATAGTTCCCCCATGCTGGCTGAGGAATTCTGGGAGTTGAAGTCCACCAGTCATGAGGGGGCCATAGTTCCCCCATGCTGGCTCAGGAATTCTGGGAGCTGAAGTCCACGAGTCATGAAGTGGCCATAGTTCCCCCATGCTGGCTCAGGAATTCTGGGAGTTGAAGTCCACCAGTCATGAGGGGGCCATAGTTCCCCCATGCTGGCTGAGGAATTCTGGGAGTTGAAGTCCACCAGTCATGAAGGGGCCATAGTTCCCCCATGCTGGCTCAGGAATTCTGGGAGTTGAAGTCCACCAGTCATGAGGGGGCCATAGTTCCCCCATGCTGCCTCAGGAATTCTGGGAGTCGAAGTCCACCAGTCATGAGGGGGCCATAGTTCCCCCATGCTGGCTCAGGAATTCTGGGAGTTGAAGTCCACGAGTCATGAAGTGGCCATAGTTCTCCCATGCTGGCTGAGGAATTCTGGGAGCTGAAGTCCACGAGTCATGAAGTGGCCATAGTTCTCCCATGCTGGCTGAGGAATTCTGGGAGTTGAAGTCCACCAGTCATGAGGGGGCCATAGTTCCCCCATGCTGGCTCAGGAATTCTGGGAGTTGAAGTCCACGAGTCATGAGGGGGCCATAGTTCCCCCATGCTGGCTCAGGAATTCTGGGAGTTGAAGTCCACCAGTCATAAAAGAGCCCAGGTTGCCTACCCCTGCCCTCGGGATGCTGTGACGGTCATTAAGGGTGAAAAATGGTCATGAGTCCCTTTTTTCAAGAGTGTTGTAACTTCAAGCGGTCACTTAATGAACGGCTGTAACTTGAGGCCTACCTGTATACCATCGTGTGTCATATGCTTTGGAATAGAGGCAGTCCTTGGCTTACAACAGTTCATTTAGTGACTGTTCAAAGTTACAGCGGCACTGGAAAATATTTACTTAACGACCGTTTTTCACCGTTACGACCTTTGCAGCATCTTCATGTCCACGTGATTCAAACCCGAATGCTTGGCAAACGGTCCCCATTGATGACCGCTTGCTGTGTCTCAGGGTCTGTCGGGGGAATGTAAAATAGTCAATTGTCCATTGTCTTGCAATTGTCCAATCAAAACCCTGCCCCAGCTGACCACCAACTCGCTGGACCTTACCACGTATTCGTCATCGTAACCATCATCCTCTGGCACGCCGGTGTTGGGGTTGCAGTCTCGAACTGTGAACTTCATGGTGCAGCTAAACGTGCAGGCCACTGGGGGGGACAGAGAGAGAGAAGATGCCAAGGAGAGAGTTGGTTAACCCGGGGTCCCCAACCCTTGGCACATGGACCACTACTCTGGCCCAAAGTCACCCAGCCAGCTTCCATGTCTGTGGCTGGGCTAGAACTCACCCTCTCCTGGTGATTGACCCAAAGTCACCCAGCCGGTTTTCATGCCTAAGGTGGGACCAGAACTCTCAGTCACCTGGTGATTGGCCCAAAGTCACCCAGCCAGTTTTCATGCCTAAGGCGGGACTAGAACTCACCGTCTCCTGGTGATTGGCCCAGAGTCACCCCAGCAGGCTTCCATGCCTAAGGCGGGACTAGAACTCACTGTCTCCTGGTGATTGGCCCAAAGTCACCCAGCCAACTTTCATGCCTAAGGCGGGACTAGAACTCACTGTTTCCTGGTGATTGGCCCAAAGTCACCCAGCCAACTTTCATGCCTAAGGCAGGACTAGAACTCACCGTCTCCTGGTGATTGGCCTGAAGTCACCCAGCCAACTTTCATGCCTAAGGCAGGACTAGAACTCAATGTCTCCAGGTTTCTAGCCTGGTGCCTTAACCACTAGACCAAACTGACTCTTATTAACCGAAGCAATCCATTTTCTCGGTTCACACATTCCAGGAAAGCATGAGCTCACCAAAACGGGCCTAACAAATGCTCTCCACGTGCTGCAAACCAGGCGACAAAAGAGCTGCTACTCTTTTACGTGCATTGCCCAAAACACCATGTGGCTGTGTTGGGAGAGTCCGTTAAGCTAGATTCACTCTTTGGGCTACTGAGCTAGGTGGGCGACTGGGAATTCTAGTGCCTTTCTGAAAACTGGCCAAGAAAGCCGACACGGAGAGAGGAATGGAGGGGGAATCGGAGCCTCAAGGCAGAGGCGGACCCCCCCACGGGGGAAGGGATGCGCATCTAGAAAAACATCTGGAAGAGAAAGGCTTCCCTGGCGGTACCTGCGGTAGGGTCGTCCAGGGGCAGCTGCACCAGGGTGTAGCACATGCCCGGCTGGTTGTAGGAAAGGCTGGGAGCCGGGAGGCAACGGAGGACTTCGTAGGCTTCCGAAGGCTCCATCTGAACCGTCACTTTTTCCAGGAGCTGGTCGTTGAGGGTGTTGGTGCAATCGAACTGAAAGAAAGAAGGGCGCCTGATGGGACTCCGAGTTTGCCTTGGCTCCAGAGCCTGGCTGGGTAGCAGCGTAACTTTTACAAACAAGGTGCAGGTGGGTGGGTGGCTCTCTCAAACAGCCAAGGGGGAACCAATAAGGAGAATATTTGCAGCTCAGGGTTGAAATGAGGGGTCCTTGGTGCTCTCTGAGCTGGGTGGTTACCTTGCAGACGTTTCATTGCCTGGTTAAGTAACGTCATCAGGGCTAGATGGGAATGGGGGTTGCAAGAAGGAGGAAGAGGAGGTGGAGGAGGAGGAGGAGGAGAATGACTGTAGGGTCCTTGGTGCTCTCTGAGCTTGGCGGTTTCCTTGCAGACGTTTCATGACCCAACTAGGGAACATCATCAGTGCTAGAAGGGGAGTGAGGTTTGTGGAGAGGAGGAGGAGGATTGTAGGGTTGAAGTCCACCACTCCTAAAAGGGCCAAGTTTGAAGACCCCTGCTCTATGACATGGGTGCCCAACGTTGGCTGCTTTATGATCTGTGGACTTCAATTCCCAGAATTCCCCTGGGCTGAATTCTGGGAGTTGAAGTCCACGGGTGTTAAAGTGGCCTATGCTGCTCTACAGAGAGGTGACGGTGAAAGATTCTAAACTGAACTTAACTAGCTTCAAGTCTCTTTCATTAGTTTACTCTGCCAATGTCCCCAATATTTGCTTTTTTGTCTTTTTACCTGGAAGACAACATGATTCGCAAAGACGTGCTTAATACAGCGGACAAAATACTCGGTCTCAGCCTCCGTCAGCTGCACGGCTTCAGAGGACTTGAAAAGCGGGCCCAGGTTCTTGAATTCTGGAATGGCTGCCAATTGTTCTAAACGGGGAAGAAAGAGCAATCAGAGATAAAAGAAAATAAATAATATAGCAATAGCGCTTAGCAGTAAGACTTATATACCGCTTCACAGTGCTCTAAGGCAGTTTACAGAGTCAGCCTTTTGCCCCAAATGGGTCCTCATTTTACTGACTTTGGAAGGATGGAAGTTGAGGACTGAACTGCTAGCAGGGGGCAGAGTTAGCCTGCAATACTGCATTCTAGCCACTGCACCACCAGGGCCCTCCCTCCCTCCCTTTTTTTTCCTTCCTTCCTTCCTTCCTTCCTTCCTTCCTTCCTTCCTTCCTTCCTTCCTTCCTTCCTTCCTTCCTTCCTTCCTTCCTTCCTTCCTTCCTTCCTTCCTTCCTTCCTTCCTTCCTTCCCACTATCCAATAACACTTACACATATACTACTTCACGGTCTATGCGGTTTAGAGTCACCCTCTTGCTCTCAACAATCTGGGTCCTCCTTTTACCGACCTCGGAAGGATGGACGGCTGAGTCAACCCTGAGCTGGTCACGATTGAATTGCCAACTGCCGGCAGCTGGCAGAATTCACCTGCAGTACTGCGTTCTAACCACTGTGCCACCAGGGCTCAGTTTAGGGTTTAGGGTCAAAATTCCAAATAAAAAAGCAGGAGATAGTGAATTCTAGTCCCGCCTTAGGCATGAAAGAGGGCTGGGTGACTTTGGGCCAATCACCAGGAGATGGTGAGTTCTAGTCTCGTCTTAGGCACGAAAGCCGGCTGTGTGAATTTGGGCCAATCCTTCTCTCTCAGCCCAATCTATGGGGAAAAGAAGGTGTGGATGTGTCCTCTGCCTTGAGCTATTGGTAAAAATTAAGGCAGGAAACGAACAAAAAAAAAAAGCAGCGTTTCTTTAATCTCTACAAGGGCGACCTTTTGTCCTGTCTCAAAGCGCGAGGGGCGAATTCAGATGGTGGTGGAGAACAAAAACATCTTTACCCTGGAAGATGTCTTGTCGTGAAGGAGCCATTTTTTCAGGCTTGTTGGCCACCAGGGAAATCTCTGAAATTGAAAATTAAACCACCGTTAATATTTCTGACCCAGGAAGGTAAGAGAATTGGATGCAAAAAGGAAAAAAAAAAACCACAATCATACAGGTCGTTCCCCCAAGTGGTCTCAACGACCCTCTAAAAAGAAGGCAAATGACCGGCTGTCTGCAAGGAGTATAAATCCTGCCATTCCTCACCATCCCAGTCAGAGCTGAAGAAGCTTCTGGAATGAGAAGCCTTTCAAAGGTCCCTGTGGCCCTCAAAACACACACACACACACACACACACACACACACACACACACACACACACGCCTTAGCCAGACAACCCTCTAGTCCAGGGGTAGGCAACCGTGGCTCTTTTATGACTCATGGACTTCAACTCCCAGAATTCCTGAGCCAGCATGGGGAACAATGGCCCCCTCATGACTCGTGGACTTCAACTCCCAGAATTCCTCAGCCAGCATGGCTCAGCTTGGAAACCTCTCCCTTTCCCCTCAGCGTGGCTGGCTCAGGAATTCTGGGAGTTGAAGTCCACGAGTCATAAAAGAGCCAAGGTTGCCTACTCCTGCTCTAGTCCAGTACCTGCTTTCTGCTCAAAGACCGGGGCGGTGGCCAGCGGCACGGACCTCATGTCGAAAGGCTTGTCTGAAGGCTCCAGCGTGTACTGGTGCAAGGCCTTTTCCATGCCGGGAATGGAGACGGTCAGACCTGCCCAAGACAAAATGGCGGGTGGGGGTGGGTGGGTTTGAATCCAGCTGCCAGGTTTCGAAAGGAGGTGTCACCGCTGGCCAAGGGACCCAGATCGTGAGAAGCAAGGAGGAGTATCCTGGCAGTGGGAGCAACTCCTCGGTGGGAGGGCTTTGACTTCAGAGGGGGTGGGGGCGCTCCATCGCTGGGGGGGGTCGGTTTCCAGAAGAGACTGGACAGCCACGTGGCCTGAAGTGGCACGGGGTCTCCTGCTTGAGCAGGGGGTTGGACTGGAAGGCCTCCAGGGTCCCTCCCAGCTCTGTGATTCGGCCCCCTACCATTAAAGATGTAGGCAGCGTTGAGAGCCAGCTGTCTCTGCTGCAGCACGTTCAGGTAGAAGGTGGCTCGGTCCCGGACTTCGTCATCGCTGTCCATCACACACCTGCGTGGAGGGGGAGGAGGGGAGGGGGAGGAGGAGGAGGAGGAAGACGGGAGGAGAAGGAAGAGGAGGAAGACGGGAGGAGGAGGAAGAGGAGGAAGACGGGAGGAGGAGGAGCAGGACAGGAGGAGGAAGAAGACGGGAGGGGGAGGAGGAGGAAGACGGGAGGAAGACAGGAGAAGGACGAGAAGGAGGAGGAGGAGGAAAAGGAAGATGGGAGGAGGAGGAGGAGGATGGGAGGAGGAAGAGGATGAAGAGGAAGAGGAAGATGGGAGGAAGATGGGAGGAGGATGGGAGGAGGAAGACGATGAAGAGGAAGAGGAAGATGGGAGGAGGAGGAAGAGGAAGATGGGGAGGACGAAGAGGAAGACGGGAGGAGGAGGAAGATGGGAGGAGGAAGAGGAAAAGGAAGATGGGAGGAGGAAGAGGATGAAGAGGAAGAGGAAGATGGGAGGAGGAAGAGGATGAAGAAGAAGATGGGAGGAGGAGGAAGAGGAAGATGGGGGAGGACGAAGAGGAAGACGGGAGGAGGAGGAAGATGGGAGGAGGAAGAAGAAGAGGAAGATGGGAGGAGGAAGAGGATGAAGAGGAAGAGGAAGATGGGAGGAGGAAGAGGATGAAGAGGAAGATGGGAGGAGGAAGAGGAAGATGGGGGAGGACGAAGAGGAAGACGGGAGGAGGAGGAAGACGGGAGGAGGAAGAGGAAGAGGAAGAGGGGGGAGGAGGAGGAGGAGGAGGAAGCCAAAGAAGAAATGTGAGACCAACGTTGGTCAGAAGCTTCTTGGTGGACAAAAACCACCAGCCTTAAAATACAACTTATGGACCGCCAGCTTAAGCACACAAAAGCCACACACACACACACACACACACCTCTATCCCAGGGCTGAGCACCTGAGAAACTTCGACTCTTGTGGAGGGCCAAACTACAAGTAGTCCTCCACTTACGGTCACAACGGAGTCCAACGTTTCCGTTGCTAAGCGAGATGGTTGTTAGGTGAGTTTTGTCCCCGTTTACGACCTTTCTCGCCACAGCCGTTAAGCGAATCACTGCAGTTCTTACGTGAGGAGCACAGTTGTTAAACGAATCCGGCTCCCCCCCCCTTAACTTTGCTTGTCAGAAGGTCGCAAAACGGGATCACGTGGCAAGCCCCCCCCCCGGGACGCTTCGACCGTCTCAAATGCGAGTCAGTTGCCAAGCCTCTGAATTTGGCTCACGTGACCATGGGGATGCTGCAACCCGTTGTAAGTGTGGAAAACAGTCATTAAGTGAGGGTTGCCCCATTTTACCATCGTTCTTGCCCCGGTTATTAAGTGAATCACTGCAGTTCTTAAGTTAGAAACAATCTGATTGTTAAGGGAATCTGATTTTCCCATTGACTGTGCTTGTCAGAAGGTCGCAAAAGGGGATCACATGACCCCGGGACACCTCAACCGTCGTAAGTGTGAATAAGTGTGAATAAGTTGCCAAGTGTCAGAATTTTGAGAGAGAGGGGAGGGGAAACGGCCCAAGTTCAACCAGCCCTCCCTAAAACCCGAAGTAGGGCCGAAATCACCCACGGCCTAAAGCAGCGGCCTTCAAACTCGGCCCTTTTATGACCTATGGACTTCAACTCCCAGAATTCCTCAGCCGGCTGACTGAGGAATTCTGGGAGTTGAAGATCACAGATGATAAAAGGGCCGAGTTTGAAGGCCCCTGGTCTGGATCCAAGCCCCCAATTTCATCAAAATGGCCGGCTGAGGAATTCTGGGAATTGAAGTCTACAAGTCATAAAAAGGCCAAGTTTGAAGGCCCCTGGCCTAAAGAAAAGCCGAGAAAGACAGCTTGAGAGTCGTTCCAAGTCTAGCTTTAGGGAGGCCCAGAAAAAAGAGAGAATCCATTTGGCTCTATGCTGCCCAGACCAATAAATAGCAATCACTTTCAAGTGGCTAGTCCATCTGAAGGACTTCCATGACAGGAGCAGAAGCACCCTGGGAGTTTCTCCTACGACGGTACAGCTCAGCAACTTTTAAGACACGTATAAGTCCTCAACTTACAATGAGTTCAGAAGAAATTTGGATTTGTGTCTGTTTGTGTTGTGTGTGTGTGTGTGTTTGTGTAAGGGGCGGAGGGTTGAACTCACCTCTGCAGGAGCACCAAAACGCTGGGCAGAAGACTCTCATTCTGGGCCCCGAATTTGGCCAGAGCGCTGACGGCCGCTGCAGAGGAAGGCAAGGCAAGAGGCAAAACAATGTCATGTTATCGGTCATTTGATATAGCTGACAATATTAATCTTTTCATTTTAAATATTTTTCTGCTCGAAGCTGCCCAGCCAAATAAAAAGAAGTCACTTTCAAGTGGCTAGTCCATCTCAAGGACTTCCAAGGCCAAGCTGGAGTACCCAAGGAGTTTCTCTTAACGACGGTTATGGCTTGGTCTCGGTAACTTTTAAGATACATGTAGTTCTCAATTTACAACCAGTTGCTTAGTGGACGTTCAAAGTTTACAAAGGAGCAACTCAAGTTATTTGCAACCCGGTTCTGAAATTTCAAGGGACGCCCTGGCCTTTAGCAAAAATGTCCCATAAGCGAACAATGGGTTCACTTAATGGCAGCTGCAAAAAAGGTTGCAAAATTGGGTCAGGAGATGATCCATTTTAGGAGTCACGACTTTCTTAGCCTGTCCATTACGGGGATAACTCGAGGATTACCTGTATATGGACTTCATCTCCCAGAATTCCCCAGCCAGCATGTGACGATCCACTTTACAAGTGTGATGAATTAATTTGCCCATTACGGTCGTAGGTTTGAGGACTAGCTGTATGTGGACTTCATCTCCTAGAATTCCCTGGCCAGCAGAGCTCAATTCTGGGAATTGAGGTCCACCCATCTTAAAATAGGCTGGCTAGAGAATTCTGGGAGTTGAAGTCCATTTATCTTAAAGCCAGCTGGTTGGGGGATTCTGGGAGTTGAAATCCATTTATCTTAAAGTCAGCTGGCTGGGGGATTCTGGGAGTTGAAGTCCATTTCACTTAAAGCTAGCTGGCTGGGGGATTCTGGGAATTGAAGTCCATTTCTCTTAAAGCTGTCGGGGGCATTCTGGGAGTTGAAGTCCACCCATATTAAAGCCAGCTGGCTGGGGAATTCTGGGAGTTGAAGTCCATTTATCTAAAGCAAGCTGTCTGGGGCATTCTGGGAGTTGAAGTCCATTTATCTTAAAGCCAGCTGGCTGGGGAATTCTGGGAATTGAAGTCCACCCATCTTAAAACAGATTGGCTGGGGAATTCTGGGAGTTGAAGTCCACTCATCTTAAAGCCAGCTGGCTGGGGAATTCTGGGAGTTGAAGTCCACCCATCTTAAAGCCCCTCAACACAAACCAGACCGGCTGTGGAAGGGAGGCCATTGCCCCTTCCCAAACTCACCGGCCCGAACGGCTTCGTTCTCCAGCACCACCCGGTTGAAGATGAAGCGGATATACTTGGAAGGGGAGGGGGTCCTGGGCCCCTCCTTGCCCAGCAGGTGGAGGATCTTGGTGGCCAGCACCGTGTGCTCGCAGTCTTCAATGAACTCGCACAGGTGGGCCAAGCCCGGCTCTTTGCTTTCGGGGTTCTCCTCGATGATGTCAATGATGCAGTCCACAATGGCCCGCTTGTATTCGAAGCCTCCCTGCGGGGGGGGGGGAGAGACACACAGCAGATGTGCAGAGCAGCAGTCAGGCCTGAGGTCCTCGACTTACGACTACAACTGAGGCCCAAATCATTTCATGGCCCCCTAAAAAAACCACCCAGAAAGGCTTACAGGAAGACCCTCAAGAGGAAAGCTGAAGCCCTGGAGGCTAAAATATATTTTTGGTCAAGCTACTGCTTTAGAAGCTAACCAGTGTGTGTATCCCTTTAAGAGCCTGAGTATAAAAGGGAAGGCTTTTTGCTAGTCTCTCTCTCTCTCTCTCTCTCTCTCTCTCTCTCTCTCTCTCTCTCTCTCTCTCTCTCTCTCTCTCTCTCTCTCTCTCTCTCTCTCTCATCTGTTCCCTGCTGTAACTGCTGTGCATTGGAGTTTGCTGAATTATCACCACCTGCATGTATTTTGTTTCTAGCACATTTGTAGATAGTGTGTAATACAAACCACATTGAATACCAATCACGGTTTACTGTTTTTACTCCTGGGCTACCTCAGCGCGGGAAGACTGTGCATGCTCTGACATTTATTTATTTTTTAAAATACAATAAAAACGAAAGGAAATCAATAACTAACATAAAACGTGAACTCCGGGAGAACGCCCTTCGCGATCAGCCGACTCCAGCGGCAAGGAATTCTGCCGTTACGGAGAGAAGGCCAAGGGACGGGATCCTTGACCCCCCCACCCTAACTGCTCCTTTGTTTACCCAGTGGTCCTCGACTTACGTCCACAATTGAGCCCCAAATCTCTGCTGCTAAGCGATGGCAGTTGCGACGGGAGTTTTTGCCTCATTTGACAACCTTTCTCGTCATGCGAATTGCCGCAGTGGTTAAGGCAGTCAAGGTCGTTCAGCAAATCTGGCTACACCCCCCCACTCCACCCCCACCCCGGTAGGTTAAGTTCCCCCAACGGAAGGCTGCAGGAAAACCCCACCCCACCCCACCCCAATGCAGAAGAGGCGGCTTACGTCATCCCGAAGCATGTTGGACAGGAAGGTCATCATGACACTGTGTTTCCGGGGGTATTTCTGGCACAGAGCACTGATGGCTTGGACGACCACCACCTGCAAGGCAACGACGGCACGGCGTTGAGTGAGGACCGGTCGTTTCTCTGCAGCAAGTCGATTCAAGAGCTTCTGGGAAAAACCCACCTTTGTGTAGGGCATCATGAGGGCACGAGCAGCAGAAGGTGGTCTTGTATGATGGAGAGATGTGGGCAGCACACAAGGGTTTCTCAGTCTTGACCACTTGAAGACGCAGGGACTTCCACTCCCAGAATTCCCCAGCCAGCATAGCATAGCTGGCTGGGGAATTCTGGGAGTTGAAGTCCAGCGTCTTCAAGTGGTCAAGATTGAAAGCTTCTGCTCTCGGTTATGCTAGGGATGGCTTAAAATGGAAAAGGCATCGATGTGAGGGGAAGAGAACGGTTGCAAGGTCCCAAAAGGATCAAATGGGATTACTCAAGAGTCGTTTCTTAATTGTTCTTCACCTAGAGAGACAGACTCTTGTCGGATTAAAGAAGCTATTTGTGTCACTGTGGGAACTGTGGGGGTCCCTGGTGCTCTTTGAGCTCGGGGGTTTTCTCGCAGACATTTCATGACCTAACTAGGTAATATCATCAGTACTCGAAGAGAGTGGGGTTTGTGGAGAGGAGTGGAGGAGGAGGAGGAGGAGAGTGCAGTGCTTGACGCTCTCTGAGCTGGGTGGCTTTCCTGCAGACGTTTCATGACCCAACTAGGTAAGATCATCAGTGCTAGAAGGGAGGGGGGGGTCTATACCCAAGCGGCTTGCACTGCCGCTTGTGCAAATGGAGCTTCACACACTCACGAGGCCATTTACACAAGCGGCAGGTCCACGGCCTGCTATCGGGCCACGGGCCAGTTGGTTGGGAACGGTGGTGAAGAGGTTGTTTAGGAGGCTGACCTTAAACTCATCCGATATCTCGGAGACGAAGGAGGAGATCTGCTTCATCAGCCGGTCCACGCTGCTCTCGCTGCCCGTCTTCAGCAGGGTGGTGATGGCCAGCGTGGCGATGCTGCGGTTGGAATCGGTGATCAGGTTCTCCAGGTCCAAATTGCAGGCTGTCACCGCCGAGGGATGCTTCATGGCCACCTGAAAGAAGCACCCAGAAAGGCTGACAGGATTAAAAATAATAAAATGAAATGAAATGAAATAATGAAATGAAATAAAATAAAATAAAATAAAATAAAATAAAATAAAATAAAATAAAATAATAAAATAAAATAAAATAAAATAAAATAAAATAAAATAAAATAATAAAATAAAATAAAATAATAAAATAAAATAATAAAATAAAATAATAATAAAATAAAATAAATAAAACCAAACAAAATGAAACAAAATGAAATAAAATAGTAAAACAATAAGGTAAAATAAAATATAAAAAGTAAAATAATAAAATAAATAATAAAATGAAACGAAATGAAATAATAAAATAAAAAAATAAAATAAATAAAACCAAACAAAATGAAATAAAATGAAATAAAATAGTAAAACAATAAGGTAAAATAAAATATAAAATAAAATATAAAAAGTAAAATAATAAAATAAAGTATAAAATAAACTACACAATAAAATAAGTAAATTATACGTAACGCCAAGAAATCCTTCTTCATTATCAGCTGATTCCATCATCAGGAATTTCTGCCCTTCTGGAGAGAAGTCCAAGCAATGTGGTCCTTCATAGCTAACTGCTCCCTTCTTTATAGGCAGTCCTTGACTTACGACCACAGCCGAGCCTAAGACACATTTTACAACCTTTCCTAATATAGTTAAGTAAATCGTTGCAGTTGTTAAGATAGCCACACGGTCGTTAAGTGGATCCGGCTTCCCTCATTGACTTTGCTCCTCTGAAGGTCGCCAAAGGGGATTATGTGACCCCGGGACGCTGCAAATAGGAGTTGGAGGCCGAGCGGCCGACTTTGGATCACATGACCACGGGGGGATGCCGCAATGGCTGTTAAGCGTGAAAAACGGTCGTGAGTCCCTTTTTTCCCCCCAACGCCGGTCACTAAACCAAGTTTAACGTCGCACGAAATGTAAATGCACGACGGCCTGAAGGCATTTAAGGTTGCCACGTTTCGCCCTCGCTTTGAGCAGGTCGCAAAAGTGGCCCGCCGCCGCCCAACGGTGACGTGACATCTCAATTTAATGGATAAATAAATTACACCCGGTAGAAGCAGCGCTCACCTTATTAAGGGTTCTGACGGCAGCGTATCTCAGGACGGGCTTGGGGGAACTGCAGAAGAGCTGAAGCACTGAGGGGAGAACAAAATGACAATTTGAGGTCCTGTCACACATTGTGAGTGGGGGGGGAGGTGTCAAGCTTGATGGACAGCTCATCATCCGTACCCTATTTCCGACCAACCCAGATAAATACACCTCTTCTACACTCCCGCCAACCCCTCTGAGGGCTTCAAAGCTGCCGCAGAGGCCAGCAGAACGGGAAGACCCTTGACCTTAACTGGGCTACTGTTGTGCGTTTCATGTGGGGCGGCCCTTGAAGAGTATTCAGAGGATTAGTGCAGAGGTCACCAATCTTTTCATGCTGGCGGCCTGTAGGGAAAGAAAGTAGCTGGGAAATTTGTGTGTGCGCTCGCGAACGGGGTTAGCAGTGCTGTTTGTGCAGGCGCACAGGCGCTAGCCACTGCTGCGGCTAGCGCCCGCGTACATACACAAACAAGATGCTCAGCCTGTACGGTGCTAGCGGCCCTATTGGTGTAGGCGCTAGCCATCAACCGTGCGCGTGCCAAATGGAAGGCACAAACCCCGTGCACGCTAGTGGCCCCATTTGCACAGGCGCTAGCCGCCAACGCTAGCCCCGGGCGCATGTGCAAACGGGCCCACCGGCGCTAGCGCGAGTGGGGGTGAGGATGCACACACGTGTGTGCGCTGGCCAGCCTGTCTTGCGGCCAAGTGGCCAGTAGTGGGCCGCGGCACATAGGTTGGCCCCCCTGGTTTAGCAAGTTCAGAATGCGGCGGTTTGAACGGTTTTGCGCAAGCCTCAGACTCGCCAGAGATGCTGATTTCTTTCAGGTCCAATTCAAGGTTGATGGTGGTCAGCTTCAAAGCTCTCCATGTTTGGGGCCAGGATATCTGAAGGACCATCTTTTCCCAGTTATATCTCCCTGGCCCACCAGAACTGTTGCGGGTCCCGTCTGTTAAAGAGGTCCACCTGGTGGGACCACAAAAAAGGGCCTTCTCGGTGGGGGCCCCTTCTCTAGGGAATATCATTCCGCCCACCCCAATATACAGTTGGTCCCCACCCTGTTTTTCTGAAAGATCCTCAAAACCTGGTTGTGTCATGTGTGCCTGTGGGCCACAAATGGAGACGGAACCCCCGAAGTGGCTGGTTTGATTGTGTTGTTGCTTCTAAGGGGGTGGGATGGGGTTAACCTCTGTGACAAAAGTCGCCAAGTCATATAGCACTCAGTCCCGCACACATACACACAGACGCAACTGTGGTTTGGTGGGTTTATTCATATTTCCCCACAACTCCCTTCACTGAAACCGCCCCCCCCCCCCCCAGAAGTGTCCCAATTCAGCCCAGCCACCAGCAGAGCGAGGCGAGTCCACAGAGCGAGGGGTGCCGAGTCCACCAGGCAGGTGAAAGTTTCCCAATCGAAATAAACCCATCGGGCAAAAATTAAACCCACAAGACGAGGGGGTTCGCGAGGCAAGAAAAAGTCCAGAGTTCACAAGGCACAATCCAAGTCAAGGCACGGTGTCAGTGCAAGAATTGCAACGACCAGCAAACACACAGCTAGGAAACACAAGACGTTGTTTCCAGCAACTCCTCTCTCGGTCTGCTGTGCTAAATAGCCAGCTTTCTGGTGCAGCCCATCCAGAGGGACAAGGCTGCTTCCTCTCAAGTAATCAGGCTGACCTCCTCTGCTCCTGCCTTCTCTCTGCCTTCTGTGCTTCAGCCCAATCCCTCTCGGACGGCTGCTTGGAGCCATTGAGCAACTCCCCTCCTGACATGCCGGGAACTAATTCATCCTCCTCCAAGCTGACACCTGGAGAGGCATCTGGGGAAGCATCCAGAAGGGTGGGGGTGGGGAGTCATCTAAATCACTTAAGTGATGGATGTTCTGGTCCCAATTGTGTTTGTGAAGCAGAGAACTCCCTGCATGGGTAGTCCTTGAGTTATGACCTTAATGGAGCCTGTGCACCACGGTTAGAACTTGTGGCTGATTTGATTTGCGTTGTTGCTGCCACGGTGGGTAGGGTGTTTTTTTTAATGGGCTTTTATTACACGCCGGATTTTTATTTTTTTTTGTAACCGACTTGGCGGCCGTATAATTGCTTTAACAGATACGGCGAGTAAAGTTTCCCAGCTCTCCACCAGCCATGTCCGCCAGCTACTCTGGGGTCCAAAATGAAGGGACGGATTCCTGTGCTGCACTCACCTGAGACTGCCGGAGCCAGCTCCCGGGCTGTGCAATTCGGGAGGTGGATGATGGCCGAGGCGGCCTCGTAAATCACCATCTCGTGCTTGTTGCGCAGGCAACTCTCGATGAAATCAAAGAGGGGGTTGTCGTGCCTGGGGAGGAAAGACACGGCTGCTTTGACAGGCTCTGCACCACCGTCGTCCTTAATATCCCAGCGCTGCCGATTGGACAGGGGGTGTGGTGGAATGTAATCTGGATTACCCAGAGGGAGGGGCTGCTTCCCAGAGAACAAAGAGGCAGCGGAGGTTAGAATGCCAGGTAGACAGGAAGAGGGTTAGAACAGCTCCTCTGTAGCAGCTCGCAAGGTGTATCTATTGTTATTCAGACAGTTGCAATAGTCTGGCAAAATTCATCCTGTTATTTCTAATTTCCTCCTTCTACTGGTTGACCCTTTTAATGTTGTTGTTCTTGTTATTATTATTGATCATCGCAGTCATCCAGATGTTCAGAATGGATTGGGCATTTTTTGTCTACCTATCAAGTCCTAACCAAGGACCTGGGATAGGCAGATGCGGATGTCTGATGGTATTACAGATCTCGTCGCAGGATGGAAGCAGTTCCTAGTAAGGCTGCCTTTTGCAATTGACTAATGGCGAATTTGTCAGTACCGATGATGGTGTTCAAGTGGTGCTCCCGTTGTTTTGGGATTGCACCCAAGGCGCCTCTTACTATTGGTACTGCCCTTGCTATTTCTAATTTCCTCCTTCTACTGGTTGACACTTTTAATGTTGTTGTTGTTGTTGTTATATTTATTATTATTATTATTATTATTATTATTATTATTATTATTATTAATAATTATTATCTCTTCTGTTGTTGTGAATGTACACTGAGTGCTACTGTACTGGAGACAAATTCCTTGTATGTCTAACCACACTTAGCCAAATAAAGTATTCCATTTCTATTTTTTTTCTATTTCTATTCTATTAACAGAATAACAGAGTTGGAAGGGACCTTGGAGGTCTTCTAGTCCCACCCCCTGCTCAAGCAGGAGACCCTATACCATCTCAGGCAAATGGCTGTCCAGTCTCTTCTTAAAAACTTCCAGTGTTGGAGCATTCCCCGCTTCTGGAGGCAGGTGGTTCCACTGGTTAATTGTTCTAACAGTCAGGAAGTTTCTCCTTAGTTCCAGGTTGCTTCTCTGCTTGGTTAGTTTCCATCGGTTGCTTCTTCTCCCGCCTTCGGGTACTTTGGAGAATAGCTTGACTGCCTCTTCTTTGGGGCAGCCCCTGAGAGATTGGAAGACTGCTATCATGTCACCCCCGTTTCTTCTGTTCATTAAACTGGACAGACCCAATTCCAGCAACCGTTCTTCATATGTTTTAGCCTCCAGTCCCCTGATCATCTTTGTTGCTCTTCTCTGCACTCTTTCCAGAGTCCCATCGTCTTGTTTATATCGTGTTAACCAAAACTGGATGCAATATTTCAAGTGTGGCCTTACCAAGGTATTATAAAGTGGTATTACTGTAATATTTCATGTGATTTTGATTCTATCCCTCTATTAATGCAGCATAGAACTGCATTGGCAGTCCTAGGCTACTGAATTCCATATACTGTATTGTTTCTATTATTTATTTACTATTAGTTAATTAATTATTAATATTCTTTATTCATTCCATTATTCTATTCCATTAATTCTTATTCTTATTCTATTCTATTCTCTATTCTATTCCGTATTTTCTATTCTATTCTATTCCATTCCATTATTCTATTCTATTCTATTCTATTCCACCCCACCTGCCCCACCCCACCCCACCCCACCCCACCCTATTCCATTCCATTCCATTCCGTCTATTCTATTCTATTCTATTCTATTCTATTCTATTCTATTCTATTCTATTCTATTATTCTATTCTATTCTATTCTATTCTATTCTATTCTATTCTATTCTATTCTATTCTATTCTATTCTCAATAAAGATTCTATTCTATTCTATTCTATTCTATTCTATTCTATTCTATTCTATTCTATTCTATTCTATTCTATTCTATTCTATTCGGACCGAGATGCCCTATGCACAGTCACCCACGCCCTTGTCACTTTTCGCCTGGATTACTGCAATGCTCTCTACATGGGGCTGCCCTTGAAGTGCACCCAGAGGCTTCAACTGGTGCAGAATGCGGCCACGCGGGTGCTTATGGGAGTATCTCGATACTCCCATGTTACACCTCTCCTGCGTGAGCTGCATTGGCTTCCGGCTGCCCTCCGGGTGCGATTCAAGGTGCTGGTAATAACCTTTAAAGCCCTGCATGGCTTAGGCCCGGGGTACTTGCAAGACCACCTGCTGCCATTGTCAACCTCCCTTCGCCCGGTTCGCTCCCACAGAGTCGGCCTCCTCAGGGTTCCGTCGGCCAGGCAATGCCGGCTGGCGACCCCCAGGGGGAGAGCCTTCTCTGTGGGCACGACGACCCTCTGGAATGAACTGCCTCCGGAGCTGCGGACGGCCCCTGACCTTCGGTCCTTCCGCCGTGACCTGAAGACGTGGATGTTCCAACAAGCGGGCCTGGACTGACCATGGTTTTTAATTTGGTTTTTTATTGTGTTAAATTGTCCCGTTTGTCTTATATTCATTGTTTAATTCTTTTTTAATTTTTGTATTTTATGTCTCTTAATTTTTATTGTTGTGAGCCGCCCTGAGTCCTTAGGGAGAAGGGCGGCATATAAATTTAATAAATCCTAATCCTAATCCCCTATTCCCTATTCCCTATTCTATTCTATTCTATTTCATTCCATATTTTCTATTCTATTCTATTCTATTCTATTCTATTCTATTCTATTCTATTCTATTCTATTCTATTCTATTCTATTCTATTCTATTCTATTCTATTCCTATTTCTATTCTTTTTATTTTCTATTCAGCTCTACTCTACCCTACATTCTATCCTCTCCTCTCTTCTTCTATCGAATGGTATCGGGTCTCCGGCTGGAGTAGGGGATTGGACTAGATGACCTCCAAAGTCCCTTCCAGTTCTCTTATTCTCTTATTCCCCTCTCCTCTCCTCTCTCGTCTGCCAGTGAACAATCAGAAACCTGCCACGTATCCAGTGGCATTTCTCCTGCTTCTTAGATCCATTCCCAGATGCTCTTCGGAGCACCCTGCCAATCCCCAGATCTCCTTACCCCTCCTCGGACTCCTTCAGGAGCCGGCTGGCAATCCGGATCAGCATGCAGTAGGCAAACTGGGACTTCAATCCGGATCTGGTGAACTTGTTCAGCATCTTGGAGACCGCGAGGCGGTCGTTTTTTCTCAGATGGTAGAGCAAACCAAGAGCGTGGTACTGCAGAGAAGAGAAAGGGAAGGGGACCCGGGTTTATTTGGGTCCTCCTGCCGAGGTGACCGGGGTCAACTCAAAGCCAGAGGAAGGTTGAAGGGGACCTCAGCAAGTAGCAGCTTCTCATGTCCGCATCCTGAGCGGGGACTGGCCTGGAATGTGTGAACCCAGCTTCTCCACCTCTGCCTTTCCTGACTGGGTGTGGACAGCCCCCCCCCCCCCAATTCCTAGCCACTGAGAATCAGGAGAGGTGCAGACCAACAATCAAGAGCTGCGATGGTGCAGTGGCCGGAGTGCAGGATTTGCAGGCAAACTCTGCCCACAGCCAAGAGTTTGATCCTGACCGGCTCAAGGTTGACTCAGCCTTCCGTCCTTCCCAGTTTGGTCAAATGAGGACCCAGATGGTTGGGGGGTGACAGGCTGACTCTGTAAAGTGCTCAGAGAGGGCTATAAAGTACTGTGAAGCAGTATATAAGTCTAAGTGCTGGTGGTATTGCTATCTAGATGTATCTATCTATCTATCTATCTATCTATCTATCTCTATCGTATCATCTATCATCTATCTCTTTCTGTCTATCTAATCTATCTCTATCATATCATCTATCTATCTCTATATCTATCTACCTGTCTATCTATCTCTATATTATCTACCTCTATATCTGACTATATCATCTATCTGTCTCTGTCTATCTATCTAATCTATCTATCTCTATCATATCATCTATCTCTATATCTATCTATCATCCATTTACTGTCTGTCTGTCTGTCTGTCTGTCTATCTATCTATCTATCTATCTAACTATGTCATGGTGGAGCAGTGATTAGAGTACATTATTGCAGGCTAATTCTGCCAACTGCCAGCAGTTCGATCCTGACCGGCTCAAGGTCGACTCTGCCTTCCGTCCTTCCCAGGTCGGTCAGAGGAGGAACCAGATTGTTGAGGGCGACAGGCTGACTCTGTAAATCTCACAGAGAGGGCTGTCAAGCACTGTGAAGCGGTACATAACCCTAAGGGCTACTGCTATTGCTATCTGCAGAGAAGGCATCAAGTGGGGGAAGGTGGACTGTCCAAGCTGGCCTCCAACTCCCAGGACGGGTCTGGAAAGCTTCCCAGCTCCCTCCCAAGCTCTGGGCAATCCCTACCTGCACCATGACGTTGTCACTGGAAGCAGCTTCCTGGGCCTCATTGATCCACCGCTTGACCACATCGTAGTTGACCTTCATCATATGCTGGAAAAGAGGGCCAAGAATCAAGAATCCCAGCGGTGACTCTAAGTCAAAAACGGATCTGGATTAATGCCCATCCTGAATCACGTTAAAACAAGTGAGGTCTTCTGGGGGGTTGTAAGAGCCTGGAAGTTGATGGACAGGAGGAATTCATCCATCTACGAACCAAGAGGACTCGGTATCTGAAATCCAAACCTAAGGACGTTGCAAAACCTACTACCGTGTTTCCCCCCCAAAATAAGACCGGGTCTTATGTTCATTTTTCCTCTAAAAGACGAATTAGGGCTTATTTTCTGGTTCGGGTTTATATTCAGGGAAATAAGGTACTAACTGCGTCCATCTGGCTGACTATCTCAACTGGGGCTTATTTTGGGGTGGGGCTTGTATTTGAGGAAATACGGTACTAAATGCGTCCGTCTGGCTGGAGGATCTTAACTGGGGCTTATTTTTGGGGTGGGGCTTACATTTGAGGAAATATGGTACTAAATGCGTCCGTCTGGCTGGAGGATCTTAACTGGGGCTTATTTGGGGGGGGACTTATATTTGGGGAAATACAGTACTAAATGTGTCCGTCTGGCTGACTATCTCAACTGGGGCTTATTTTTTGGGGGGGGGGGCTTATATTTGGGGAAATACGGTACTAAATGCGTCTGTTTGGCTGACCATCTTAACTGGGGCTTATTTTGGGGGTGGGGCTTGTATTTGAGGAAATACGGTACTAAATGCGTCCGTCTGGCTGACAATCTTAACTGGGGCTTATATTTTGGCGGGGGGGACTTATATTTGGGGAAATACGGAACTCAATGCATCCGCCTGGCTGATGATCTTAACTGGGGCTTATTTTTTGGGGGGGGGGCTTATATTACGAGCGTCCTGAAAAAAAATCACGTTAGGACTTATCTTCCAATTGTGTCTTATTTTGGGGAAAACATGAGTATTAATGTTGCAGAGAACATCAAAACAATTCATCTATGGAGATCCTCCATCATCCAGGTGTCCCAAAGGTGTGTTGTTGTTGTTGTTGTTTTTTCAAAAGACAACTGGACTTCTTTTGTTTTTCCTCGAAAACGTTTCACATCTCATCCGAGAAGCTTCCTCAAGTTCTGACCGAATGGTGGAAGTCGGAAGGATTCACACTCCTTGCAGTCATCTGGTCATTTAGTCCTCTTCCTGAGAATTGTTGAAGCTGCTTGGAGGTTTGTCTGGGCCCTCGGGGTCAGCTGAATAGTGCAAATGGGTGTGGAACTGCTGACAGGACTGTGTTCTAATGACTAGATGGCCGCAAGAAATACAAACTCCGACCACGGGGATACTACAAGGGTCGTGAGTGCGAAAAATGGTCATTAGTAACTTTTTAAATTGCTATGGTAATTTCAAAGCGTCTCTAAATGAATGGTTGTCATTCGAGGATTACCTGTGTATGAATCCGCCGCTATTCAGAGACGCCTTCCCTGGAAACTAGAACACATTTAGCATGTGTCATAGGTGTAGGTCAGTATAAGCAGTCCCTGACTTATGACCATGATTGAGATTAGAATTCCCGTTGTTAAGCAAGGGGCTTGCTCAGCGAGTCAGACTCAATTTTACGACCGTCTTGCAACGGTTCCTAAGGGAATCACGGCAGTTGTTCAATGAATCACCTGGGCGTTAAGCAAATCTGCCCCCCCTCATTGATTCTGCTTGTGGGAAATACACGTCGGTGGCGGAGAACTCGAATTCAGAACACAGGACCAAAAGTCTTGGCCTCCTTTACTTACCAAGGAGGACACCAAGGCGGAACTGGAGACACTGGGGACTTTGTCCACTATGGCTTGCTTCATGTATCTCTCGATGGCCTGGAGCATCGTTCCCTGGGAAAGTGAGGAGAAGGTAGACTTAACAATGGCCCACTGGCCAGAAATGAAAAAATTACATTGTGGGTTGGACTAGAGGACCTCCAAGGTCCCTTCCCACTTCTATTCTATTCATTCCTTATTCTATTCTATTCTATTCTATTCATTCCTTATTCTATTCTATTCATTCCTTATTCTATTCTATTCATTCCTTATTCTATTCTATTCTATTCTATTCTATTCTATTCTATTCTATTCTATTCTATTCTATTCCCTATTCTATTCCCTATTCTATTCTATTCTATTCCCTATTCTATTCTATTCCATATTTTCTATTCTAATTCTAATTCTAATTCTAATTCTAATTCTAATTCTAATTCTAATTCTAATTCTAATCTATTCCTGCATTCCATTCCATTCCATTCTCTATTTCTATGCTACATTCACTTGAGGCTCTTTAGTACTTCACAAAACAAAGCTTGAGTATTTTTTGGCGCAGTTATTCACCGTCTGATTTAAAAGATTACGTTTCTAGTTCTTCGCATTTGGGGGAAGCAGCCTCTTGAGGCAGGGGAGTCCAAACTTGGCAACTTGGGCGGCTTGTGGACTCGAATTCCCAAAATACCTCAGCCAGCAAATTCAGTCTTTCCCAACCTTGGCCATTTTTAAGATGGACGGACTTCAGCTCCCAGAATTCCCCAGCCAGCCAATTCTGGGAGTTGAAGTCCATGAGTCTTTAAAGTTGCCAAGTTTGGAGACCCCAGTTCCAAACCAGCGTTCCCCCCAACCTCAGCCACTTTAAAATGGCTGGACGTCAGCTCCTAGAATTCCCCAGCTGGCCATGCCAGCTGAGGAATTCTGGGAGCTGAAGTCCACCCATGTTCAAATAGCCAAGGCTGAGAAACATCGCATTAGACAACAAATACGGTCCCTTCCAACCATTAAGGGTTTATGATTTATTTATGTTTATAATGAATAGAAATTATGTCTTTATTTATTGGTGATCCTATAGCTGTTTGTGTCCTTAAGAGGCTTTTGACTAGCTTTTAGCTAGCTTGTAGCTAAAAGATTCAACACATCCAGAAGATCCTGGTTTAAGGAAGACTTTTAAGCTTGCCCAAAGTACCCATTAATCTACAGGTAGTCCTCGACTTACGACAGATTGCTTAGCAACCATTCAAAGTCACAACAGGCCCCAGGAAAGATACTTAGGACCCGGTTACAAAGTTCTTCCTTCAGCAGCTCTCCTGCGTTTACAGCTGTTTGCAGAGATCTGTGGTCACGCGACCTCAATTTACGACGTCTTCCTGAAAACTGGTCTTCTGACTTGCGGCAAAACCGCCCCGTGGAAAATAATGGGGTTTTGCTCTAAATGACATGTTCACTTAACGACCCTGGGGGATTCCATTAACGGCCTCATTCCAACAAAAGGGGATAACATCAGATCGGTCGCGTGACGACCTGGTTTACGATCGTCGTGACTCGCAAGCATAATCGGCTGTAGTCGTAAGTCGAGGACGACCTGTTAGAAGAATCTGAAGCTGGGGGTAAGATCTCCGGACCCCGGGGTTCAAAATCTCTCCCATGAAGCAGAACACCCCTTCCTTTCATTGCCCTCTTTCACGACGGGAAAAAAATTCCGTACTCACATCCGTGATCCGACATAGCGCGCGAATCGCGGGGCCTCGATAAAGGTCTTCTTTCCCCGTCATATCTTTTGTTAGGCTAGAACAGACAAGGCAAGCCGGCATTAACAGAGACGTCAAGGGGTCCTGAGGTTCAGCCATCCATACGTTGGTTGTCTCGGAGCTAGATTACTGCCGTGCATCCTGTATGGGGCAGCCCTTGGAGACAGCTCGGAAGCTTCAGCTGGGTACCAAATGCAGCCAGATTTATTTTTTGTTTTTTTTGGCCTTGCAATAAGATTTGGTGATTCCTGAGATCCACGGCCATTGTTTTCTCTAAAGCAGTGTTTCTCAGCCTCAGCCACTTCAAGATGTCCGGACTTCAACTCCCAGAATTCCTCAGCCAGACAAGTCCCTGAGGTTCCCTCGGCAAGGCTGTTTTCAGAAGTGGTCTGCCCTTGTTTCCTTCCTAGGGCTGAGAGAAAGTGACTGGCCCAAGGCCACCCAGCTGGTTTTCCTTCTAAAGCGGGACTAGAACTCATTGTTTCCTGGGGATGGGCCCAAAGTCACCCAGCTGGTTTTTATGCATAAGATGGGACTAGAATTCCCAGTCTCCTGGTGATTGGCCTAAAGTCACCCAGCTGGCTTTCATACCTAAGGGGGAACTAGAACTCACCATCTCCTGGTGATTGGCCCAAAGTCACCCAGCCGGCTTTCATGCCTAAGGGGGAACTAGAACTCACTTTCTCCTGGTGATTGGCCCAAAGTCACCCAGCCGGTTTTCATGCCTAAGGGGGAACTAGAACTCACCATCTCCTGCTGATTGGCCCAAAGTCACCCCGCCGGCCTTCATTCCTAAGGTGAGACTAGAACTCACCATCTCCTGCTGATTGGCCCAAAGTCACCCAGCCGGCTTTCATGCCTAAGGCAGAACTAGAACTCACAGCCTCCCACTTTCTAGCCTGATGCCTTAACCACTATCTCAAACTCTCTCTCGTCAGCCTGTTGGTGTCATTAAAGTATTAGGGCTTTTCTAAGGTAAATGTGTCTGCTTCAGATTTTTCAAGGGCGCCCAGGAGACCAAGCGGAGATTGCGGTGTGCCTTATGCAGGGGAATTGGTTCTCCAGGAGACCCCGGATGCGAGAAACAGGCTTGTTTCAACTGGCAGAAGATACAATCCCTTGGGGGACCGAACCGATCCTGTAACGTGATCTATTCTAGAGGTTTCTAAGCTAGAAAACAGATTTGCCATCCCGGCTGAAAGACCGATGCTCCTAGCCCCAGAATCGAAACAGGTACCTGCTGGTGACGATGATGACGTCCTCTGAAATGTTGGCCATCTCCTTGATGGTCAGGTAACACATTCTCCTTAAGGTTTGCTGCGGAAAGACACCCAGAATTAAAAGCTGATTTTTTTTTTCAATGGGTGGCTGGTTTGATCGTGGTGGACCACAAGACCTCTCTGAGGGCCTTGCGAGCAGGGTGGGGTGGGGAGGGAAGGCTCCAACCACGCCCGCTTGACGGCTGGTGGACTTCATCTCCCAGAATTCCCCAGCCAGCCTGGGAGCTGAAGTCCACCAGTCGTCAAGCGGGCGTGGTTGGAGACCCTTGCTTTCAAGGGAGAGCATTGCCAGCAGCCCCCCAACCCAGGACGAGGATCTCAGCGAAGAAACCACTCACGTCGTTGGACTGGAATAATCTGGTCATGGCAAAGAAGGCTTCCGTGGCTTCCGTCGTCCCGAAATGTTCCCCCTAAAAGGAAGAGAGGTTAGGCCGAGGCCAAGGTCCTCCAAAGCGCTTGCACCGGCTTCAGCCCTCCCCTGCTCTCAAGTTATGCGATCGCCCCACAAAAAAAACAAAAACACCCCCACCCCAAAACAGCCCCGCTCGTTTCACACTAGCTTTTGGGCTGCAACAGGAACCGCTGGCTGGGCTAAGGAGAGACGCAACATCAAACTTCAAGTATACTAGCGAAAAGGTCATGGTGACCTTGGATCCGTTTCGCTTCCTGTGGGTTTCGTGGGCCCGTCCGTGCGGGTGCTTCAGGGATAGAAAAAATAGAGGCAAGGTTGCCAACAGTCCCGCCTTAGGCGTGAAAGCTGGCTGGGTGACTTTGGGCCAAACACCAGGCGACAGGGGAGTTCTAGTCCCGCCTTAAGCCATGAAAGCTGGCTGGGTGACTTTGGGCCAATCACCAGGAAATGGTGAGTTCTAGTCCTGCCTTAGGCATGAAAGTCGGCTGGGTGACTTTGGGCCAATCACCAGGCGACGGGGGAGTTCTAGTCCTGCCTTAGGCAATGAAGCTCAGAGTGATTTGGGGCCAATCACCAGGAGACAGGGGAATTCCAGTCCCACTTTCAGCATTAAAGCGAACTGGGTAACTTGGGCCAATCACCAGGAGACAGGGGAATTCTAGCCCCACCTTAGGCATGAAAGCTGGCCGGGTGACCTTGGTTCCCATTACGAGGAGGCGGCGAGTTCTAGTCCCGCCTTGGTCACGAAAGGTGGCTGGGTGATTTTGGGGCCAGCCCCTCCCTTTCAATCCAGCCCACCCCGCCAGGTTGTTCTAGGGAAAAGACAAGGATATTTGGCATGTTTGCTGCCTTGCGTTATTTATGGGGGACTGGAACGGTGGCTGGAATTGGGCATGTCTAGTTTAATGAAGAGAAGGATGAGGGGGGACATGAAAGCAGTGTTCCAGTATCTCAGGGGCTGCCCCAAAGAAGAGGCAGTCAAGCTATTCTCCAATGTGCCTGAAGGCAGGACAAGAAGCAACAGATGGAAACTAGTCAAGGAGAGAAGCAACCTAGAACTAAGGAGAAACTTCCTGACAGTTAGAACAATTAACAATTAACCAGTGGAACCACCTGCCTCCAGAAGCTGTGAATGCTCCAACACTGGAAGTTTTTAAGAGGAGACTAGACAGCCATTTGCCTGAAATGGTATAGGGTTTCCTGCCTGAGCAGGGGGTTGGACTAGATGACCTCCAAGGTCCCTTCCGACTTACTTATTATTATGAAAACGAGAAAGGTGGGAAGTGAATGAATATATAAAACCAGACTCTTCCTTTTGCAGAGGACAGAAGCGATGAGCCTGAGAGGGGGGATGAGAGGAAGGCTGAATCAGGGGAACCTCCAAAACAGACGAAGGTCTGGCTGGAAAGCCGGTCTGTGTGTGTGTGTGTGTGTGTGTGTGTGTGTGTGTGGGCTCAGCCAACTTCTGTTTGCATCAGGACTTCTCTGCAGCCCTCATTCCCTGCCCTGGTCTTCCACTGACCTTACAGCAAGGCCTGGGGAGAGGGTGACCCAGATTACCCCATTCCTTGCGTGCCCCCCCTTAAAATGGGAACCCTGCCCCAGTGCCTAACGTCAGGGAGGTTGCAATAATTCCCCACCCCCCACCCCCCACTCCCAGGACCTTCATCTCCTCCCCCACAAGCCGGCTCAGATGGACAAGCGCATGTTCCGCCGCTAGTCCTGCCCGGAAGCCGCATTTTACCTGGTTCAGCAAGTAAAGGATCTTGGTGAGGATGTGCAGGCATCTCCGCGGATTGATGGGCGTCTCGTTGAAAATGCGAGCCTGGCGGGAAAGAGACCATCAAGGCCTTTTGAATCGGAGGAAAAGGCTTTTTTCGGCTGTGCGAGCAGGAGCGTACAGTCGAACTCGGGGCAAGTCAAGAGTCCCATCTTGCTGACGTGTCTCGTGGGATCCTGGGGTCCAATTCTGGACCCCACCCTTCGAAAAGGCCGTTGATAAACTGGAGCACAACAGGGAAGGAGCCACCACGGAGAAGGCCCTTCTCCTGGGTCCCACCAGGTGGACCTCCTTAAGGCAGGGGACCCCTAACGTCTGATTTCCAATCTTATCTCTGCGAGGATGATGTTCCTCAGGGAGAGCGCCCCCATGCCCTTCTTCTGGGTCCCACCAGATGGACCTCTTTAAGAGTGGGGACCCATACCATCTTATTTCCAATCTTATCTCTGCAGGAATGATGTTCCTCAGGGAGAGAGCCACCACAGAGAAGGCCCTTCTTCTGGGTCCCACCAGGTGGGCCTCCTTAAGGTAGGTGATTCATAGCATCTTATTTCCAATCTTATCTCCAGAAGGATGATGTTCAGGTAGGACACCACAGAGAAGGTTCTTCTTCTGGGTCCCACCAAGTGGACCTCCTTAAGAGAGGGGAGCCATAACATCCCCTGCCTCCCTGCTCTGGTGGGTCAGGTGGATATAACTGGGAAAGGACGGTCCTTCAAATAACAGGGAGAGAGCCACCACAGAGAAGGCCCTTCTCCTTGGTCCCACCAGGTGGACCTCCTCAAGAGAAGGGACCCATAACGTCTGATTTCCAATCTTATCTCCGCAGGAATGATGTCCCTCAGGGAGGGAGCCACCACGGAGAAGTTCCTTCTCCTTGGTCCCACCAGGTGGACCTCCTCAAGAGAGAGGACCCCTAACACCTTATTTCCCAATCTTCTCTCCGCAGGGATGATGGTCAAGTAGGCCACCATGGAGAAGGCCCTTCTTCTGGGTCCCACCAGGTGGACCTCCTTAGGAGAGGAGACAAGCAATTACAGAAACAAAAACCCAAAAAATGTGGTCTGCTTTGCACCCCAACCACAGTCACGGCCCGTTGAGATGGACGGCCATAAAGACAGGATCAACAGAACAGAATAAAGTCAAGGAAGACCCCCGCCATACCTCCTGAAGGATTGCGCTTTTCTCCAAATGTTGGAAAGGGTTCGAGCCGCTACCTGAAGTAGACAAGAATACACGTGAGCCTAACATTTCAAACAAGAGGGATTTGCAAAGCTCCCTTAGAGACTTTCGGGAATGCCAGGTCAGACCCTCCCAACAATGGGTCCCATCACCACGGGACGGACTCTGGTTTACAATGTGAAAATGCGCAAGAAATAGGAGTCGTACATAACCGCAATGAGGCACAACTGGTGTTCTTGGCCTCGTGAATCTTTTCTTTCTAAGTCTGGAGCTGTCTACGTTATCAAAAGCGAAATGACATTATAATACGACTCTATACAAGCATCAGAGGGAAGGAGGGATTGCGAGATTGGCTGGGAAACTGTCACAGAACGCTGAAAAAAATGAAGATTGTGTGACTACAAGGAGCAGCCAGCAGCCCTGAAGCAGCCGCCGTTTCCCCCCCAAATTTCATTCCCTCAGGAATGAAAGATTTCGGACATATTCTGTACCTCAGCACGTGGTTCAAAAATGGTTGCCCTGTGAGGGATTGTGAAAGGTGAAAGGTCATGACAATGAGAGCTTCAGTAGCACATTACAGATGGTCCTCAATTCACAGTTCCTCTCCTAGTCACCTGGCGGTGTTTGCCACACAAGGACCTTGTGACCCCAAATGCTTGGCAGTAAGACAGATGTGGATGGTCTCTGAACCTGGGGACCCTCATTTGTAGTTCGGTGTCGATTAAGATTAAGATGGGAGTTCGAGTCTAGTCTGAGTCATGGAGGCTATCTGGGAGACTTTTGAGTCAGTCCCCCTCTCTTAATCCAAGAGTCAGGGTTACTCTTTGGGGAAGGGTCTGTCTTTGCTCAGACGTGGAAGGTCTCGTAGGAAAAGAAGAAGCAAAGGCTGGGGGTGGAGTCAAGAGAGGAATCAGCCTGGAATCGTTACGTTGTCACAAAGGCTCTGAGTCCAATCCTCCTTGAATTACACTGACTTGCATTTACAGCCAATTTAGTGGTGACCGTCGGTTGTGCATAGGCATGAGTAAGAAGTCTTCTGAACTGGAAATGATGTGTAATCCTGATTCTTCGTGTTTGTCAGGTGACAGTTGCACCTGGAAGACCTGAAGCAGGAGGTTGAGGACAGATCGTCCTGCAGAAAAGCTACACGCTGGCTAATCACTCGAAGTCTTTACCTGAGATTGTGTGTAATGTATAAAAACCAGAGTTTTACACGGCAGGAGAAACATAAAAGGAAGTCGGATGTAGTTGCAACGAGGCATTTAAGCAAGGTGTAGGGCAGTGTTCCTCAATTTCCTCTGCTTGAAGAGGGGTGGACTTCAACTCCCAGAATTCCGCAGCCAGCATTTATTGGGATTTAATCGTTGTGCTATGTTTGGTATGGATCAAAGTGCCCAGAAGTAGTTGGCACACAACCAGCAAACTATTATGGTCCATGAAGGCACACCTCTGATCCATGGGGAATTCTGGGAATTGAAGTCCACAGGTATTAAAGTGACCAAGTTTTCATACCTCCTAGCACAGCTAGTCCTCGACTTACAAGTTTGTTTAGTGACCAAAGTTACAATGGTGCCCCAAAAAGTGGCATAGGACCGTTTTTCACACTTACGACCGTCGCAGCACCCCCCCCTTTCCGTGGTCACGTAATAAAAATTCGGACACTTGTCAACGGGTTCATATTTACGATGACTGCAGGGTCCCAGGGTCACGCGGTCTCCCTTTTGCGATCTTCCGACCAGCCAAGTCCGGGGGGGGGGGGCGGGGCGGGGGAAGCCAGATTCACTGAACAACCGGGTTGCTAATTTGTCAACTGCAGTGATTCGCTTAACGACCGAGGCGAATAAGGTCTTAAAAAATGGGGCATAAAAACTCACTTGAACCAATGTCTTGCTCGACAGCAACAATTTTGGGCTCCATCCGTAAGTCGAGGACTCATAAAGACACCTGCCTTGGGAAGGGGGTTAGACTAGATGACCTCTAAGGTCCCCTTCTTTCTCAAGGATTCTAGGACTTAAAACCCTGGGCTTTTTTTTTTGTTTGTTTGCAAGGCTGGCGGGAGTCCCAGCTTCACCCCTTACCCCAAAGAGACCCTTCCTCTAACTCAGGGGTCTTCAAACTTGGCCCTTTTATGACTTGTGGACTTCAACTCCCAGGATTCCTCAGCCAGGCATGCTGTCTGAGGAATTCTGGGAGTTGAAGTCCACAAGTCATAAAAGGGCCAAGTTTGAAGACCCCTGCTCTAACTCACCTTTCCCATCTATTTTTTTTTTTTGGGGGGGGGGGTTTCCTTGCTGGCTGCTAAGTAACACACCTGAGAAACGCACAGAGGCAACACAAGGACTCCTCAGCCCAGGGACCCCGACCTGGGCCCCCAGGAGCCCCTTGACCCAGAAAGTCCAATCTGCTCGCCCGCTTTGCATGGCCCCCTCAAACAACTGTAGCGGGCCGGTTCAGACGTGCAAAGCAAAGCTGAGTTTGTGGCAACCCGCAGGCCGGAAGACAGCTAAGCGGGAAAAGCTTCTTCTTTCCCTTCTCCTAAAGCCACGCCCCCCGACCACGCCCCCCAAGCTCTGCTAACTGCCTCGAACCTCTCACAAGACGCGTGAGCCACGCCCCCAGAAGGCGGAACCAACGGGTCTCTCACGAGAATCAACGGGGCTGACAGCCCTGCAAAGAAGAGACTGCTCAACCCTGCCTAGCAACCGTTTTAACGTAAACGACGGTGCCTCCTACCGGACTCCTCGTCTTTCTTGTCGAACTTCTTGATCATGGCGACGGCAGCGGCCGGCTGGCTCCCCGCCGCTCGCTTCGGCCTCGCCGCTCGGTCCGCGGACAGGAAATCCCGCCCCGTCACCGGTCGCCGCCCGGCCAACCTTCTGGGACGTCAGCGGCTCGCGGGGATGACGCTCAAGCGGTGGGGCCGGCCTTCCTCGGCAACGTCACGCGCGCGTCTCATTTTTTTTTCTTCTTCCTTATTTGCATGAGCCGCGCCCACTTTTTCCACGCCCCCCCCCCTCTCGCCCTAATGGAGCGCGGCGACTTTTCGGGGAGGAGCCGTAGACGCCCCCTACAGGCGTTCTTTCGTTTATCGCCAAAGGTTTCTCAGGCTTTAGCAAACGCTGACGTTAAGGACTTCAACTCCCAGAGTTCCCTCGTCAGCATGGCTGGCTGGGGGAATTCTGGGAGTTGAAGTCCAGACGCGTGAAAGAATGCCGGCTGGGGAATTCTGGGGGTTTGAAGTCCACCCATCTTAAAAGGGATTTATTTTATACCCTACTATCCAGTCCTTTGTCAAGCCCGGACCGTGTGGCAGGGGATGATGGGAGCTGTAATCCAGCCCGCCTGCCTGGCTGGCTGGAATTTGAAGGAAAGCTTCAGCCAAGCCTCTTGCTCTGTCTGGCCCCCAGCTGAAATCAGTTATTAAGGGATGTTGCATTTTATTTATTGGGGTTTATTTTATTTATTGGGGTTTATTGGCTCAGTGGGTTAGGATGCTGGGCTTGTCGATCAGAAGGTCGGCAGTTTGGCGGGTCGAATCCCGAGTGCCGCATAGCAGAGTGAGCGCCTGTTACTCGTCCCAGCTTCTGCCAACCTAGCAGTTCGAAAGCACGTAAAAATGCAAGTAGAAAAATAGGGACCACCACGGTGGGAAGGTAACAGCGTTCCGTGCGCCTTTGGCGTCTAGTCATGCCGGCCACATGACCACGGAGACGTCCTCGGACAAGCGCCGGCTCTTCGGCTTTGAAACGGAGATGAGCACCGGCCCCTAGAGTCGGAAACAAGTAGCGTGCATGTGCGGGGGAATCTTTACATTTTTATTTATTATTTTGCCAATAGTGTGGTTTTTCTAGGCTGCCGTGAGCCGACTTAAAACTGAGCGGCATCTACATTTGATTAAATAAATAAAACGGCGTCTCCTGCAGTCTGAATTAAGGCTATCACAACTACAGGCAGGATGGGTTAAATGCGGGTTCAATTTTTTTTTCCTTTTTTTTTTGGCTTTCTGCCAGCTAGGGAATTCTGGGAGTTGAAGTCCGCACATCTTAAAGCTGGCAAGATTGAGAAGCACTACTAAGTTATTAGCCAGCCTCTTCTGATCATCCCCTCCCAAAACAAGATTTGACTTTTTTTCCCCTCTCTTTAATATTTTAACTATGAAATTTTTCAACATCCTGCAATATTGTCATTTCGCCGGGACTTGAAAACCTGGTTCTTCGAGCTGTTTGGCCCAGACTGAGGGGTTTTAATTTAATTCAATTCAATCGGGTTTTAGTTTTAACTTCAGGGACTGCGATTTAATTAATAGTTTTAATTGATTTTAATTTTGTATACTATGTATTTTAATTTTCCCTGTTAAACCGCCCTGAGTCCTACGGGAATAGGGCGGTATATAAATTTAAATAATAATAAATAATAAACTAACGGAGCAAACGTTCTGTTACCTTGGTGCCTTGGCTTGGTTTGCAAAGCACATTTGATTACTTAATTCTTTAGGCAGCTGCGTAAACAATTCAAGGGATGGGTACTTGATAAGTTTATAATGGAATTAAAATAAAAAAAAATATGCTGGGGCATCTCCCAGTCCCAATTTAGCATACCATTCCAACAGATTGTGCAAATTGTGCAGAAAATGGGAACTGATGCAAGAATCCCTGCTTTGCATTCCAAAATCATGAGGAGAATGTTTATTGAGTTGTGCCTCGGCTGCAGCGACTTCATTTTTTAAAAAATTTTTTAGGTCCGTGTAATTTTCTTGAAAGGCATATAAACACGGCCTCGGGTTGCATTCTGCTAGAGACCGTTAACTTGAATTCTCCGCCTCTCTCTCTCTCTCTCTCTGGATTTCCAGGTGAAAATATTGAGGGGGGAAAAAATGCTTTACAGAACAAAGTGTCAATCAACAGGCACGATGCAAAACTCCCAAAAGGTTTTGATCCATCTCCGGCTGGGTCATCAGTCGATCCGGTTTTTAAGAATCTGGCTGTTGGAGATCAAATTTCTCCGGGAGGCTGAAAAATCTTTCCTTGCAGGCAAAAAAATAAATAAATAAAACATTCAGTTCCTTCATTCTGGGACCCTTTCCATTTACTAGGCCTTCTCCCCAAACACAGGCTGGGGTCAGGGAACCTACTTAACTCGAATGCCAAATTAACTGTCTTTTTGGCTCCACAAAACCAACCGAGAGAGGCACTAGCCCAGGAATACGGATTTATGCAGCTGTAAACCCAGGAAGTGCAGCTGGTAGTTCTGAAACAAACCTGGATAAGTTGGGCTGTGTAAACTACTATTCTCAGAGTTTAGCCCTTGGGGGCAAGAGGAGGTGAAGACAGCCATTGCATTGTGGGAAGTTAGCTAGCTTTCTTTCTCTTTCTTTCCTTTCTTCTTTCTTTCCTTTCTTCCTCCCCCCTTTCCTTCTCCTTCCTTTCCTTTCCTTTCCTTTCCTTTCCCTTCCTTCCTTCTTTCCCTTCCTCCTGTCCTTCCTTTCTTTTCCTTCCTTCCTTCCTCTTTCCCCTTCCTTCCTTTCCTTTCCTTTCCCTTCCCTCCTTCTTTCCCTTCCTCCCATCCTTCCTTCCCTCCCTTTTTCTCTTCCTTCCTCTTTCCCCTTCCTTCTTCCTCCTTTGCATTTCCTTCCCCTTCTTTCCCTTCCTCCCGTCCTTCCTTCCTTCCCTCCCTTTTTCTCTTCCTTCCTCTTTCCCCTTCCTTCCTCCTCCTTTGCATTTCCTTCCCCTTCTTTCCCTTCCTCCCGTCCTTCCTTCCTTCCCTCCCTTTTCCTTCCTTCCTTCCCTTTGCTTTTCCTTCTTTCCCCTTCTTTCCCTTCCTTCCTTCCCTCCCTCCCTCTTCCTTCCTTCCTTCCTTCCGAGTTGCAACCACAATTGAGCCCAAAAGTTATGTTGCTAAGTGAAACATTGGTTAGAGTGAGCTTTGCCCCATTCTATGACCTTCCTTGCCACAGTTGTTAAGCGAATCACGACTGTAAGCCCATTTTACAACCTTCCTTGATATGGGTAAGTAAATCGCTGCGGTTGTTAAGTTAGCAACACGGTCCTTAAGCGAATCCAGCTTCCCCCCCCCTTGACTTTGCTCGTCAGAGGTTCGCAAAAGTGGATCAGGTGACCCCGGGACACGGCGACCGTCGTAAATACGAACCAGTTGCCAAGTGGCTGAATTATGATCACGTGACCACGGGGGAATGCCGCGACGGTTGTTAAGCCTGTAAAACGGCCCTAAGCCACTTTCTTGCCAGGGTTGTTGTAACTTGGAACGGTCGCTAAATGAATGTTGTAAGTCGAGGACTGGAACTATTAAACGAGGAAAACAGCAAAACTGCAAAGGGTCCGCCAAGGCGCTCTTTTCACTTTTCTCTGGGGCGAAGCAATAACTTTGCCAGAGTTATGGAAGATCCCGTTGCTCTCCATCGGGTGGGTGGGGGTGGGAAAAAAAAGCCCCATCTACAAGATTTCAACTTTTTAATGAAGTACAAAGAAGCGGATTATTGCGTCTCATAATAATATCGAGGGATTATTTATTTTTTTTTGGCCTCCCCCTTCCCAACACGATTCAAGAGCCCTACGTAATAATGCCTTTTTGTCAACCCCGGAGATTCCCAAATCCTCACTCAAGCGTTAATTATCTTTTTTTTTTTGCTTTCGTTTTAACTAGGAAGATTAAAAAAAAGGGGGGGCTACAGCGGGAGGGGAGGGGTTTCAAGCAAAGTACAATGTGTTCTAGTCCTTGAAAAAGAGGAGATTGCAAATTTTTTAAAAATAATAATAATAATAATAATAATAACGGCACGGGAATCCCGATGCTAACCAACGGGTGTTTTTCGGCAGGGTGATACGACGTCCTTTTCTCCTTTTGTTTGACCTCGGCTTGGTTGCGCACACAGATTTGGGCTGGCGCTTTGTTCTAAAAATCTTCCTCTGCCTCCTCTTCCTCCCCGTCGGCATAATCCCGCCCGACTTCTTCGTAATCCTTCTCCAGAGCCGCCAAGTCTTCCCGAGCTTCGGCAAACTCGCCTTCCTCCATGCCTTCCCCCACGTACCAGTGGACGAAGGCCCGCTTGGCGTACATGAGGTCAAACTTGTGGTCCAGCCGGGCCCAGGCCTCGGCGATGGCCGTGGTGTTGCTGAGCATGCAGACGGCCCGTTGGACCTTGGCCAGGTCCCCTCCGGGCACCACGGTGGGCGGCTGGTAGTTGATGCCCACCTTGAAGCCGGTCGGGCACCAGTCGACAAACTGGATGGACCTCCGGGTCTTGATGGCGGCAATGGCCGCGTTGACGTCCTTCGGCACCACGTCTCCCCGGTACAAGAGGCAGCACGCCATGTATTTGCCCCGGCGGGGGTCGCACTTGACCATCTGGTTGGCAAACTCGAAGCAGGCGTTGGTGATCTCCGGCACCGAGAGCTGCTCGTGGTAGGCCTTCTCGGCCGAGATGATGGGGGCGTAGGTGGTCAAGGGGAAGTGGATGCGGGGGTAGGGCACCAGGTTGGTCTGGAACTCGATCAGGTCGACGTTCAGGGCCCCGTTGAATCTCAGGGAAGCCGTCACCGAGGAGACGATCTGCCCGATCAGCCGGTTGAGGTTGGTGTAGGTGGGGCGTTCGATGTCCAGGTTCCGGTTGCAGATGTCGTAGATGGCTTCGTTGTCCACCATGAAGGAGCAGTCCGAGTGCTCCAGGGTGGTGTGGGTGGTCAGGATGGAGTTGTAGGGTTCCACCACGGCGGTGGAGACCTGGGGGGCGGGGTACACGGAGAACTCCAGCTTGGACTTCTTGCTGTACTCGACGGAGAGCCGCTCCATCAGGAGGGAGGTGAAGCCGGAGCCGGTGCCGCCACCGAAGCTGTGGAAGACCAGGAACCCCTGAAGGCCACTGCACTGGTCAGCCTGGGTGGGCGAGAGAAAGGGGGTTACGGGGGCCCTCCGCTGGCCGCCTCTCAGGTCAAGCCGGCTGGGCCCAGACAAGGAAGCCGGCCCGCCAAAGCTGTGAGCTTGACTGGTGACCGCCGGTCAGCCCCAGGCTTCGTTGCTAAGCGAGGCCTTCGTTAAGCCAGCTTTGCCTCCTTTTATGACCTCCCTTGCGGGCCGTGGTTAAGGGAATCTGGCTTCCCCCATTGATTTGGCGTGTCAGGAGGTCGCAAAAGGGGGTCACACAACACTGTCTCTCCCTCTGTGTGTGTGTGTGTGTGTGTGTGTAAGAGAGAGAGAGTGAGAGAAAGAGAGAGAAAAACAGTGAGAAAGAGAAAGAGAAACACAGAGAGAAACAGAGAAAGAGACAGTCAGAAAGAGAAAGAGAGAAAGAAAAACAGAGAAAGAGAGAGAGAGAAGCAGAAAGAGAAAGAGAGAGAAACAGTGAGAGAAAGAGAAAGAAAGAGAAAGAGACAGAGAAGCAGAAAAAAAGAGAGAGAAAAAAACAGAAAGAGAAAGCTAAAGAAAAAGAGAAAGAAAGAGAGAAAGATAAACAGAAAACAGAAAACAGAAAGAGAGAAAGAAAAACAGAAAGATAGAAAAAGATAAAGAGAGAAACAAAGAGAGAAAGATAAAGAGAGAAGGAACAGAGAGAGAGAGAAAGAGAAAGAGAAAGAGAGAGAAAGAGAAAGAGAGAGAGGGGATATACAGGTAGTCTTTGACTTATGACCCCACTTGAGCCCAAAGCTTCGGCTGCTGAGACAGTTAAGTGACTTTTGCCCCATTTTACAGCCTTCTTTGCCACAGCTGTTAAGTGAATCACAGCAGCTATTAATTTAGCAACACGGTCGTTAAGTGGATCCAGCTTCCCCCATTGACTTTGCTTGTCAGAGGTTCGTGAAAAGGGGCATCACGGGACACTTGCAACGGTCATAAATGTGAACCGGTTGCCGAGCCTCCGAGTTCCTATCACCTGCCCCTGGGGATGCGGCAACGGTCGTAAGTGTGAAAAACCGGCCACAAGGCACCTTTTTTCAGTGCCGTTGCTACTTCGAATGGCCACTAAATGAATTGTTGTAAATAGAGGACTATCTGTCCTAAGGAGCAGGTGTCTCAAAGTCGCCAAGGATGGGAAACCCTGATCTTAAGTGGCCAGGGGATTCTGGGAGTTGAACTCCAGAAGCCTCAAGGTCACCAAGGATGGGAAACCCTGCTCTAAGTGTCCAGGGGATTCTGGGAGTTGAAGTCCAGAAGCCTCAAGGTCACCAAGGATGAGAAACCCTGCTCTAAGTGGCCGGGGGATTCTGGGAGTTGAAGTCCAGAAGCCTCAAGGTCACCAAGGATGAGAAACCCTGCTCTAAGTGTCCAGGGGATTCTGGGAGTTGATGTCCAGAAGCCTCAAGGTCATCAAGGATGAGAAACCCTGCTCTAAGTGTCCAGGGAATTCTGGGAGTTGAAGTCCAGAAGCCTCAAGGTCACCAAGGATGAGAAACCCTGCTCTAAGTGGCCAGGGGATTCTGGGAGTTGAAGTCCAGAAGCCTCAAGGTCACCAAGGATGAGAAACCCTGCTCTAAGTGGCCAGGGGATTCTGGGAGTTGAAGTCCAGAAGCCTCAAGGTCACCAAGGATGAGAAACCCTGCTCTAAGTGGCCAGGGGATTCTGGGAGTTGAAGTCCAGAAGCCTCAAGGTCACCAAGGATGAGAAACCCTGCTCTAAGTGGCCAGGGGATTCTGGGAGTTGAAGTCCAGAAGCCTCAAGGTCACCAAGGATAGGAAACCCTGCTCTAAGTGGCCAGGGGATTCTGGGAGTTGAAGTCCAGAAGCCTCAAGGTCACCAAGGATGGGAAACCCTGCTCTAAGTGGCCAGGGGATTCTGGGAAGTCCAGAAGCACTAAAGTCGCAGTCATTAAGGGGGGGCGGGGCAGGGAGATGCCCTGGTCACTTGCCATTTTGCGGATCCTGCCCAGCACGGAGTCGATGATCTCTTTGCCAATGGTGTAGTGGCCCCGGGCATAGTTGTTGGCAGCATCTTCTTTGCCGCTGATCAGCTGCTCCGGGTGGAAGAGGGAGTGGTAGGTTCCCGTGCGGATCTCGTCTGCCAAGAGAGGGAAGAATTAGCTGACGGGCCTAAACCCCACCCTTGAGAAAGGGCCAGTTGAGTTGGAAAGGTCAAAAGAAGGAATACACTGCAGAGGGCCTCTCCTGGCTCCTTGGGGCTCTCTGAGCTGGGTGGTTTCCTTGCAGACGTTTCATGACCCAACTAGGTAACATCGTCAATGATAGAAGGGAATGGGGATTTGCAGGGAGGAGGAGGAGGAGGAGGAGGAGGAGGAGGAAGACTGTGGGGTCCTTGGTGCTCTCTGAGCTTGGTTGTTTTCTGGCAGACATTTCATTACCCAACTAGGTGACATCATCAGTGCTGGAAGAGGAGTGAGGCTTGTGGAGAGGAGGAGGAGGAGGAGGAGGAGGAGGAAGAAGAAACTGAGGCTCAATTGAGGGGTCCTTGGTGCTCTCTGAGCTTGGTGGTTTCCTTGCAGACGTTTCATGACCCAACTAGGGAACATCATCAGTGCTGGAAGGGGAGTGAGGCTTGTGGAGGAGAGGAGGGGGAGGAGGAGGAGGAGGAGGAGGAGGAGGAGGAGGAGGAACAGGAGGAGGAACAGGAGGAGGAGGAGGAGGAGGAGGAGGAGGAAGAGGAGGAGGAAGAGGAGGAGGAGGACTGTGAGGTCCTTGGTGTTCTCTGAGCTTGGTTGTTTCCGTGCAAACGTTTCATGAACCGACTACGTAATATCGTCAGTGCTAGAAGCGACTGCAGTTTGTGGAAGGAGGAGGAGGAGGAGGAGGAGGAGGACAGAGAACAGGAAGAGGAAGAAAAAAGAAGGAATGAAGGAGAGGAAAAAGAAAGGAGGGGGGCAGGAGGAGGAAGAGAAGGAGAAGAATTGTGGGGTCCCTGGTGCTCTCTGAGCTGGGTTGTTTTTTGCAGACGTTTCATGACCCAACTAGGGAACCTCATTGGTGCTTGAAGAGAATGGTGGTGGTGGAGGAGGAGGAGGAGGAGGACTGTGGGGTCCCTGGTGCTCTCTGATCTTGGTTAATTCCTAGCAGACATTTCATGACCCATTTAAGTAACATCATTAGTACTAGAAGATATGTGCTTGACGGCTTCTATCCATTGATGTTACTACTGTAGATAGTTCATGAAATATCTGCAAGGAAACAGCCAAGCTCAGAGAGCACCAAGGACCCCACAGTCCTTCCTCCTCCTCCTCCTCCTCCTCCTCCTCCTCCTCCTCCTCCTCCTCCTCCTCCTCCTCCTCCTCCTCCTCCTCCTCCTCCTCCTCCTCCTGCTCTCCACAAACTCCACGCCCTTCCAGAACTGATGATGTTGCCTAGTTGGGTCATGAAACGTCTGCAGGAACCAACGAAGCGCAAAGGGCACCAGGGGACGCCACAACTCAACCCTAAAAGTGCAAACATTCTGTCGGTATTGCAGTTTGGTAGTTTTTTTCTTTTTGTGGTGTTCCCATCAGATTTGTGGCCGTCGTTTCCACGACGTGAAATGCCATTTTTCTAACCAGCGGATACAATAAGGGCTCCGACGGTGTCGCGGTTCAGATTTTTTCGAGAACTTTCAGGAGATTGTGTCATGTTGTGTACCAACAACAGGGGCCTCCTGCAAATCAACCCCGGGGGAGATGACTTAATTCCCCCCCCCCCAGTGTTTGGGTTACCAATCTCCTCTCCCGTTTTCATTGAGAACGCATGCTATTTAATTAATAAATAAATAAATAAATAAATAAATAAATAGCATTGAATTTAGAATAGAATAGAGTTGGAAGGGACCTTGGAGGTCATCTAGTCCAGCCCCCAGCTCGAGCAGGAGACCCCATACCATTTCAGACAGGTGATTGTTCAGCCTCTTCTTAAAAACCTCCAGCAATGGAGCGCCCAGGATTTCTGGTGGCAAGCTGTTCCACCGGTTCATTGTCCTCACTGTCAGGAACTTTCTCCTTAACTCCAGGTTGCTTCTCTCCTTGATGAGTTTCCCTCCGTTGCTTCTTGTCCTGCCTTCGGGCGCTATTGGAGAATAGCTTGACTCCCTCTTCTTTGGGGCAGCCCCTGAGAGATTGGAAGACTGCTATGACGCCTCCCCCCTTTCTTCTTTTAATAAATTAAGATTAAATTTTATGAAGTTTTCATAGGTACGTTTTATTAAAGAAACATTTCACCCAAAGCAAGGAAACTCTTCGTGAAAAGCTTCCGAAAGACAGCTGCGGATAAACTGCTTTCAGTAGGAAAAGCTGCATTTTAGGGATACAGCCGCCGTCGTAGTCTATTTATTTATTTATTTATTTTAAAAAAAATTCAGCTTGTGGTTTCAAAAAGATGCTTCAGGCCATGCGCAAGGGCAAACAAAACAGCCCACTGCATTTCCTGCAACTGCGGTGGGCTGGGCTGGCCAACCTTCACTAATCTCTCAAGCTACTCAGACCGGACCCTGTTCAGAGCGTGATAGGCACCAACAGGAAACCTCACAATTGTTGCTTTAAGCCAGGAAGAATAAACAAGAAGGCAGCAAATGGCAAACCACTTCCCTCTTTTGTCGCGGAAAGTGCACAATCCTTTTTCCCAGGAGCTGAAAAAAGAGACTTCGTGTTTTGGGGAATGAAGGGTGCAAAAGGAACGGCTGACAGCAGGCAAGCCTGGCTCCCTAACATTAGGCTGCACAGAAGGTATCTCTAGCCCAAGGTTAGGCAACCTTGGCTCTTTTATGACCGGTGGACTTCAACTCCCAGAATTCCTGGCTGGCTGGGGCAGGGGTAGGCAACCTTGGCTCTTTTATGACTCGTGGACTTCAACTCCCAAAATTCCTGAGCCAGCCATGCTGAGGGGAAAGGGAGAGGTTTCCAAGCTGAGCCATGCTGGCTGAGGAATTCTGGGAGTTGAAGTCCACGAGTCATGAGCGGGCCATAGTTTCCCCATGCTGGCTCAGGAATTCTGGGAGTTGAAGTCCACAAATTATGAGGGGGCCATAGTTTCCCCATGCTGACTGAGGAATTCTGGGAGTTGAAGTCCACGAGTCATGAGGGGGCCATAGTTTCCCCATGCTGCCTCAGGAATTCTGGGAGTTGAAGTCCCCAAGCCTTGAAGGGGCCATAGTTCCTCCATGCTGGCTCAGGAATTCTGGGAGTTGAAATCCACGAGTCATAAAAGAGCCAAGGTTGCCTACCCCTGGTCTAGCCTGTCGAACAGAAGGACGGGGGGGGGGGTATGGTACTGTCTTCTAGTACTTCAGGGGCGCCTGCAGAGAAAAGGGGGTCCACCTCTTCACCAAAGCCCCTGAAGGCAGGACAAGAAGCAACGGATGGAAACTCATCCAGGAGAGAAGCAACCTGGAATTAAGGAGAAGTTTCCTAACAGTGAGAAGAATTAACCAGTGGAAAGAAGTTGTGGGTGCTCCAACACTGGAGGTTGTTAAGAGCAGGGCTTTTTTTGTCATAGAACGCCCAGAACGGAGTTCCGGCACCTTTTTTGGATGGAACCTTGTAGGGTAGGCAAGGCGGGTTGTATGACATGTGTGAGTTCCGGCACCTTTTTCTTTTACAAAAAAAGCACTGGTTAAGAGACTGGACAACCATTTGTCTGAAATGGTAGACGGCTTCCTGCTCAAGCAGGGGGGTGGACTAGGAAGAAAACAAATGTAGTAAGTATTAGCTGCCAGCTAAGGCAGCCTCCCCAAATGACTCCATTTTTTACTCACCTCCAGCACTGAGAGCACCACTTATCCGGTCCACTTCTTCTGGGGCCGAAGTTCTGCAGCTGCATTCGGGCCTGCATTTCACAGTCAGGCCTCTCCGGAAGGCCTCCGCAGCCGAGGACCGAGCTGTAGATTCAATCCGTAGCTCGATGCTCAGCTGCAGTGGCCTTTCCAGAAATGCAAGCCTGGCTGCAGAAGACGCCACAGAAGAAGAAATAGGCCAGCGAGGAAAGGCAGGCTGCGGGGTGCGTGGGGCAGATCCACACCTCCAGCCCACCTTGATTTTTAGGTGCGCGCCTTGCTCCAAAAGTAGGGCTTATTTTTGGGGTAGGGCTTATTTTGGGGGAAATGGGGACCTTACCGATGACGGTGGGCTCCAGGTCCACGAACACCGCCCGAGGCACGTGCTTCCCGGAGGCCGTCTCACAAAAGAAGGTCTCGAAAGAGGAATCCACTTGCTCGGTCTCGCTCTTCGGTGGGGCCGGGGTGCCCGGGATGGTGCCATCTGCCTGAATCCCATGTTCCAGGCAGTAAAGTTCCCAACAGGCGTTCCCCATTTGGACTCCCGCCTGGCCGATGTGGATTGACAGACATTCCCTCTGGGAAAAAGAACAAACCGGGGTTTCAACATGGATTGTCAGCAACATCGGTCCGAATGTCAGAACATCTGCATTTCAATATTTCTGCCTCGTGCAGGCTGGGGAGACTTTTAAGTTGAGCGTACAGGTAGTCCTCGCCTTAACGACCATAACGGAGTCTGGCATATCTGTGGCGAGGCGTGGCCGTCGTACGTCCAAGCAGCCACGTGACCGAGTCGATTTTACGTTTTGGGAGGGGCAGTGGCGAAGCGAGTGGCACAGTGATAAAGCGAATGTGGCGGTCGTTAAACAAAACCGAGGAAGCTGAGTTAATGTAGATGGTCCTCCACTTACGACAGTTTGTTTAGTGACCGTTCAAAGTTACGGCACTGAAAAAAGCAACTCTGGACCGTTTTTCACACTTTCGACCGTTGCAGCGTCCCCAGGGTTAGGCGATCAAAATCCAGTCGCTTGGCAACTGACTCGCATTTATGACGGTTTGCAGTGTCCCAGGGTCATGTGATCCCCCCCCTTTTATGACCTTCTGATGAGCAAAATCAATGGGGGACGCCAGATTCACTTAACCACCGTATGACTAACTTAACAGCTGCAGTGATTCACTTAACAACTTTGGCAAGAAAGGTCGTAAAATGCGGGCAAAACTCATTTAACAATTGTCTCGCTTAGCAACAAATTTGGGTCTCAGTTGTGGCATGTGTGTGTGTGTGTGTGTGTGTGTGCGCCACAGCCAGAACTTTGAAACCAAGTCGTAAATACCTTTTGGGGTCCGTCATAACTTCATACAGTCGCTAAGCAAGGACTAGCGGTAGGTGTAAAGATACTAGACTAGAAATCAAGAGTTCTTAAATTCTAGTCCTCTCCTTAGGCCAGGGGTCTTTAAACTTGTCCTTTTTATGACTTGTGGACTTCAACTCCCAGAATTCCTCAGCCAGGCACCTGGCTGCGGAATTCTGGGAGTTGAAGTCCACAAGTCACAAAAGGGACAAGTTTGAAGATCCCTGCCTTAGGCACAAAGCCATAGGTAACTTTGGGCCAGTCGCTTTCTCTCAGCCCCAGGAAGGAGGCAATGGCAAACCCGCTGCTGGAAAACCTTGCCAGGGACTAGTCACCTGGAGACAAAACCCTGTCTGGAAGGCAGTAGGGAAGACAGCCAGACGTGATTTGAAGGAGCATTTCGCAGCTATTATATCTCCCGCTGACGGAGGCCAAATGTGCTTTTCTTCACTTTTCTTTTTTTGAAATAAACATTTTAGTTGTTTCAAAAGTTAAAACGCAAACTCAAAAAAAAAAAGGCAAAGACAATAAGGAAACCAAACAAAGAAAAAAAAAGAATTTTTCACATTTTAAAAGAGCGTTAGACAAAGGAAAGACCCCTCCCCTTATTTCCCGGTCTGAGTTTCTTCTGTTAAACTCCACTGGATGTCCTTGGAAAGATGGAAGGTTAAAGCTGTTAGTGAGAAAACCTCCTTCCTGCAAGAGTTTAAAGCAAAATGAGAAGGTAAACCAGCACAGAAAATTCTTTTAAATTTTCCCCCCTCTAAATACAGGAAATCCTTGGCTTACAAAAGTTCTTTTAGCGACCGTAATTTTAATTTAACTTAATTTTTAAAATACAGGAAATCCTTGGCTTACAAAAGTTCTTTTAGCGACCGTAATTTTAATTTAACTTAATTTTTAAAATACAGGAAATCCTTGGCTTACAAAAGTTCTTTTAGCGACCGTAATTTTAATTTAACTTAATTTTTAAAATACAGGAAATCCTTGGCTTACAAAAGTTCTTTTAGCGACCGTAATTTTAATTTAACTTAATTTTTAAAATACAGGTAATCCTTGACTTACAAAAGTTCTTTTAGCGACCGTAATTTTAATTTAACTTAATTTTTAAAATACAGGAAATCCTTGGCTTACAAAAGTTCTTTTAGCGACCGTCATTTTAATTTAACTTAATTTTTAAAATACAGGTAATCCTTGGCTTACAAAAGTTCTTTTAGCGACCGTAATTTTAATTTAACTTAATTTTTAAAATACAGGAAATCCTTGGCTTACAAAAGTTCTTTTAGCGACCGTAATTTTAATTTAACTTAATTTTTAAAATACAGGTAATCCTTGACTTACAAAAGTTCTTTTAGCGACCGTAATTTTATTTTTTTTAATACAGGTAATCAATCCTTGACTTACAAAAGTTCATTTAGCGACCGTTCAAAGTTACAACAGTGCAAAAAAAAAAAAAAGTAACTTATGACCATTTTTCCCACGCGTGACCGTTGCAGCACCCCTGTGGTCACGTGATCACAATCCATACGCTGGGGCAACTGACTCCTATTTATGACCATCGCAGAGCTCCAGAGTCACGTGATCCCCTTTGGCGAACTTCCGACAGGCAAAGTCAATGGGGGGAAAGCCAGATTCACTTAACGACCGTGTGACTCGCTTAAGAACTGCAGGGGCTCACTTAACCATGGCGGCAAGAAAGGTCGTAAAATGGGGCGTAATGGATTTAACAACCGTTCGGTTTAGCCACAGAAATGTTGGGATCAACTTACAACGGGCAACAGTTTGTTTAGGGACCGTTCAAAGTTACAACGGCGCCAGAAAAAACCCGGGACTTAGGACCGTTTCTCACGCTACCCGTTGCAAAATCCCCGCGGTCACGGGATCGAAATTCAGACACTTGGCCACCGACTCCTATTTATGACGGGTTAAAGTGTCCCGTGGGGTCACATCATCCCCGCTTGCGACCTCCCGACAAGCAAAATCAATGGGGAAGCCGGATTCACATAACAGCCGTGGGACTAACTTAATAATTGCAGTGATTCACTTAACAAGTGTGGCCAAAAAGGTCGTAAAATGGGACTGCCTTGGTTAGCAACAGAAATTTTGGGATCAATCGAGGCCGTAAGTCAAGGACAATTGGTATCCAATGTAAGAAAACTTATCTCGTGGTTTGTTATTATTATTAACAACAACAATATAAAAAAGTTGGAAGGGACCTTGGAGGTCATCTAGTCCAACCCCCTTCTCAGGCAGGAAATCATTCTCTCCGATCAAAACGATGCCCAAATCCCTTTTATTTATGATTTCTTTTAACCCAAGCAGTGTGACATCTTTTTTTTCCCCAAGTCATTCTTGTAAGGCTGTCATTATTTTTTTTTAAAAAAAAATCCACTTTCAAATCAGTCCGAATCTTAAAACCAAATAGTTCAATGAGCAACAAGCCGCGTGTAAACATGATCAGATACGAAAGACGGTTTGGCAAACCCATAGGAAAAAAAATCTGCAGAGAATAGCCTGGATATATAAACTACATTTGGCTACAGTTCTTTTTCTTCTAGTTTGTACCTGAACCAAATTTTTTTTAAAAAAATTTCACACTATTTTTGTGTGTGTGTGCAATTTGCATAATACTGCTCGGCTCCGAAAAGGGAAAAAAAACAGGGGTGTGTTTGCACAGAGAACATCTGTGAATTATTTAGCCGACTTGAGAGTTCGCCAGAATAGATTTTTTCAAAGAATTGTTTTTATTGTGCGGCGTTCCAAGCCGACTCCTCAACTCTTAAAACCCGGGTTTTCTAGCAATTGTTACTACTTTCAAGCGAGCTTGTTGTACCTAAGATCTTTCTCTGAGATGTTTGAAGATGTTCTTTGCATTTCAAAGAACGCCTCTCAACAAGATAGTCCTCCAGTGGACGAAGAAATTCAGAACTTCTGCCGCTAAAGAAAAACCGGAGGTTGCTAACTGGGTCGCAGCTGACCTCACAAGCTCTTGCGGCAATCCGTGAGCCAGTCCAGAGAGTCCTCAACTTACGACCACAAGGGAGCCTGACATTTCTGCTGCTAAACGAGACGCTTAAGTGAGCTTTCCTCCATTTCACGACCTTGTCGTTATAACGGGTGTGTGTGTGTGTGTGTGTGTGTCTTCAAACTCGGCAACTTTTTAAGACTTGTGGACTTCATCTCCCAGCATCCCTCAGCCAGCCCTTATGTTTCACTCGGTATAAAACTACCCAGAAATTTGTCCCATTGAATTCAATGGCAGAGAGAAGGGGGTGCATAGAGCTGAACCATCCGTGGATTAGCATTTAATTCATCAGGTTAATACTGTATATATATCAGTGGTCTTCAAACCTGGCAACTTTAAGACTTGTGGACTTCAACTCCCAGAATTCCTCAGCCTTCTGGGAGTTGAAGTCCACAAATCTTAAAAGTTGCCAAGTTTGAAGAGCCCGGCATTATAACCACAAACGGTCATACCTAGGCAGGAAAAAAACCAAAGGGACAATTATAGATTAGGCGAAACCTGGCTCAAAATCACCAACTGTGAGATGGGCCTTGGAGGCCTTGTGGACGATCACTTTAAACAGGAGCCAGCCCTGTGCGGCAACAGCCCAAAATGGCCAATAAAATCCTGGGCTGCATAAACAGAGGCATAGAATCAAGATCACGTGTTTTTTAAAGCCTTAGTAAGGCCACCCCTGGAATGCTGCTGCACCCAGTTTTGGTCCCCACACGACGAAAAAGAGGTTGAGATTTTGGGGGAAAAGCGCAGAGAAGAGCAACTCGGAAGAGGATTAGGGGCCTGGAGACTAACACATGAAGAATGGTGGCAGGAATTGGATATGGCCAGGCTAGAGAAAAGAAAGACTTGGGGGGGGGGACATGATAGCAGCGTTCCAGTATTTAAGGGGCTGCCACAAAGAGGAGGAGGGGGCCAACTTGTTCTCCAAAGCACCCGAAGGCAGGAGAAGAAGCGACGGATCATGGAAACTCATCAAGGAGAGAAGCAACCTGGAACTAAGGAGAAACTTCCTTACAGTTAGAACAATTAACCAGTGGAACAACCTGCCTCCAGAAGTTGTGGGTGCTCCAACACTGGAGGTTGTTAAGAGACTGGACAACCGTTGGTCTGAAATTCTATAGGGTCTCCTGCTTGAGCAGCGGATTGGACTAGATGACCTCCAAGGGCCCTTCCAGCTTCTATTCTATTCTATTCTATTCTATTCTATTCTATTCTATTCTATTCTATTCTATTCTATTCTATTCTATTCTATTTCTATCCTGTTCCGTTTCTATTCTATTCTGTTCTGTTCTGTTCTGTTCCGTTTCTATTCTATTCTGTTCTGTTGTTCTGTTCTGTTCTATTCCATTCCATTCCATATTTTCTATTCCATTCCATTCCATCTATTCTATTCTATTCTATTCCATATTTTCTATTCTATTCTATTCTATTCTATTCTATTCTATTCTATTCTATTCTATTCTATTCTATTCTATTCTATTCTATTCTATTCTATTCTATTCTATTCTATTCTATTCTATTCTATTCCATTCCATTCCATTCCATTCCTATTCTATTCTATCCCAAATTTTCTATTCTATTCTATTCTATTCTATTCTATTCTATTCTATTCTATTCTATTCTATTCTATTCTATTCTATTCTATTCTATTCTATTCTATTCTATTCTATTCTATTCTATTCCATTCCATTCCATTCCATTCCATATTTTCTATTCTTCTATTCTATTCTATTCTATTCTATTCTATTCTATCCTATCCTATCCTATCCTATCCTATCCTATCCTATCCTATCCTATCCTATCCTATCCTATCCTATCCTATCCTATCCTATCCTATACTATACTATACTATACTATACTATACTATACTATACTATACTATACTATTCCATTCCTTATTCTATTCTATTCTATTCCATTCCATCTATTCTATTCCATCCCATCCATTCCATTCCATTCCATTCCCTATTTTCTATTCTATTCCCTATTCCATACGTTGTGCAACGTGTTGGGACTGTTTTTCCATTGCTGGCAATGGGGTGGGCGTGGCTTCCGCATGACGCAATGTCCAGCCCGTGGCCAGGCAGTTTGACACGTCTGCTATAGGGTCTCCTGCCTGAGCAGGGGGTTGGACTAGAAGACCTCCAAAGTCCCTTCCAGCTCTATTCTGATTGACTGAAGAATAACAAAGTTGGAAGGGACCTTGGAGGTCATCTAGTACTACCTCTACCTCCACATGCAAATGGTCCTCCACTTACAATCATGCATTCAACGACCATTATAACGGCAATCAGAAAGTGACTTATGACCGTTATTCACACGACCATTGCAGCATCCTCGTTAAGTCACAGGATCAAAATTCAGGCCTATGTATTTATAGCCGTTGCAGCATCCCAGAGTCACTTGATTGCCGTTTGCAAACTTCCCAGCTGGCTTCTGACGAGCCGAGTCAATAGGGCAGACAGGTCAAACACAAGGCCCGGGAGCCGGAGCCGGCCCGCGAAGTGGTTTCATGCGGCCCGCGAAGCCATCCTGGAAAGAGTGAGGGAACGGCCCCCCGCTGCCTTGGCCCTGGCCCAGAGACCCTCCTCCTGCCAGAGACCCTCAGATCTGTCCCACTCCTGCCCAGGCCCCCATAGGCACCCTTGATGCCAACGATGCAGAGCTGGCCACGCCCACCCAGTAGGCCACACGCACTCTAGCCACGCCCACCCAGGAGGCCACGCCCACCCAGGCCACACCCACCTGCCCCCCTGAGGGTAACTGCAATGCTGATGCGGCCCTCAATGAAATTGAGTTTGACACCCCTGCAATAGGGGAAGCTGGTTTCACTTAATGACCAAGTGATTCACCTAAGGACCAGAGCGATTCCCTTCACTGCAGCGATTGGCTTAACCATTGTGGCAAACGGGGTCAGAACATCAGATGGGACTGGCATTAACAAGCACCTGGCTTATCAAGGGAAAATCCTGCTCCTGGTCAGACTTGTAAATTGAAAGACTACAGGTAATCCTCAACTTACGACAGTTCACTTAATGACTGTTCAAAGTTATAATGTCCTGGGGAAAAAGTGACTTTATGGGCATTTTTCAGAGTTACGGCCATTGCAGCGTCCTCATGGCGACACGATCCAAAGTCGAGACGACTGGCAACCGACTCATATTTATGACAGTCCCCCCCCCGTCCCGGGATCACGCAATCCACTTTTGCCACCTTCGGCAAACCAGTAAAGTCAACGGAGAAGGTCAGAGAACAACCGTGTTACTAACTGAACAACTGCACGGATTCACTTAATAACCGTGGCCAGGAAGCTGGTGAAATGGGGCAAAACTCACTTGACTGAGGTCTGGCTTCCCGACAGAAATTTTGGGCTCAGTTGTGGTCGTAAAGCGAGGACTTCCTGTACATTGAGCCACACGAAAAAAAACCCACTTCCATAGATAATAATAATAAAGTCGGAGGACATCTAGTCCATGGGTGTCCAACTGCCGGCTCGTGGGCCGGATACGTCATGCCAAAACCGCGCCCTCATTGTTGGCAATGGAAAAAAAGTCATGATACGTCGTGACACATCACGTGACGTCGCGCGTTTGACAGCTGTGATTGAGTCCAATCCCCTGCTCAGGCAGGAAACCCTAGACCAGGGGTCTTCAAACTTGGCCCTTTTATGACTTGTGGACTTCAGCTCCCAGAATTCCTCAGAAAGCATGCCTGGCTGAGGAATTCTGGGAGTTGAAGTCCACAAGTCATAAAAGGGCCAAGTTTGAAGACCCCTGCCCTAGACCATTTCAGACAAGTGGCTGTCCAGTCTCTTCTTAAACACTTCCAGTGGTGGAGCACCCACAACTTCTGGTGGCAAGCCATTCCACTGGTTAATTGTTCTGTCAGGAAATTCCTCCTTAGTTCTAGGTTGCTTCTCTCCTTGATGAGTTTCCATCCCTTGCTTCTCGTCCTGCCTTCAGGCGCTTTGGAGAATAGCTTGACTGCCTCTTCTTTGGGGCAGCCCCTGAGATATTGGAAGACTGCTATCATGTCCCCCCTCGTCCTTCTCTTCATTAAAGTAGCCATACAGAGTTGATTAGATGACCGCTCGTGGCTGAAAATGACCATTTCCAAGGAGGCATGCATATCTATCTATCTATCTATCTATCTGTCTGTCCGTCTGTCCATCCATCCATCCATCTATCTATCTATCTATCTATCTATCTATCTATCTATCTATCTATCTATCTATCTATCTTCTCTATGTACCCCCTCTATTATCTCTATCTACTCCCTATCATCTATCATTATCTATCTATTCCATCTCTATCTATCTATCTATCTATCTATCTATCTATCTATCTATCTATCTATCTATCTATCTATCTATCTATCTCTATCATTATCTATCATTATCTATATCTATCACTATCTATTTATCTATCTCTATCTATCTATCTATCTATCTATCTATCTATCTATCTATCTATCTATCTATCTATCTATCTATCCCCTCTCTCTATTATCTCTACCTACTCCCTATCATCTATCATTATCTATCTATTCCATCCATTTCTCTCTCTCTTTCTCTCTCTCATTATCTATATCTATCTATCACTATCTTATGTATCTATCATTATCTATCTATTCCATCCATATCTATTATCTCTCTCTCTCTCTCTCTCTCTCTCTCTCTATATATATATATATATATATATATATATATATATATATATATATATATATATATATATATATATATATATATATATATCATTTTCTCTCTCTCTCTCTCTCTCTCTCTCTCTCTCTCTCTCTCTCTCTCTCTCTCTCTCTCTTATCTATCTATTTTTGCTGGTCTCCTGGCTCACCATCTACGGTGGACCTTCTGGCCCAAATTTGCTGAGTCCCCCGGGGACCATGTGTCGCTCCGGAGTCAAAGCGAGCTGCCTCTTCACATGCTTTCTCAACAAGTGTGCCAGGAGACACACCACCACCTGCTCCGCGCAAAAAACAACTGCTGGCATATTTGTATTATTTCTTCAACTGGCAAAGCTGGACGCGCGCCACCCCCCCTCCCCCGCACCCACCTTTCTGGAGGGGGCAGCTCCCAGCGCCGGGCAGCTGCCTTCTTCGCAACATGCCTTCCCAAACCGCAAAAACTGCAAAGTAGCTTTTGAGCTTGTAGGACAAATATTTTAATTTGCTAAAACAGGACTGGGCTCCTTTCTCCGTTTAAATGTCTGTCCCCCCCCAACGAAATAAAACATCCCGGGGAACAGAATTAACAGAGCTGGAAGGGATCTTGGGGGTCTTCTAGGCTAACCCCCCCCCCCCAATTCCCCAAGCAGGAGACCCTCTCCCATTTCAGACAAATGGCTGTCCAGTCTCTTCTTAAAAACCTCCAGTGTTGGAGCACCCATGACTTCTAAAGTCAAGCCATTCCACTGAGTACAGAATAACAGAGTTGAAAGGGACCTTGGAGGTCTTCTAGTCCAACCCCTTGCTCAGGCAGGAAACCCTATACCATTTCAGACAAATGGCTGGCCAGCCTCTTCTTGAAAACCTCCAGTGATGGAGCACCCACAATTTCTGGAGGCAAGCAGTTCCACTGGTTAATTGATCTGGGAGTACAGAATAGCAGAAACACCAAATCGGAAGGGAACTTAGAGGTCTTCTAGTCCAACCACCCCCCCCCCCGTGCTCAAGCAGGAGACCCTATAGGATTTCAGACCAATGGCTGTTCAGTCTCCTTGAAAGCCTCCAGTGGTGGAGCACCCACAACTTCTGGAGGCAAGCTGTTCCACTGGTTAATTCTTCTCACTGTTAGGAAACTTCTCCTTAATTCCAGGTTGCTTCTCTCCTTGATGAGTTTCCATGATCCATTGCTTCTTGTCCTGCCTTCGGGTGCTTTGGAGAAGAGGTTGAACACCCACCCCACTCTTCTCTGGAGCAGCCCCTGAGATATTAGAAGACTGCTGTCATGTCACCTCGTGGTCCTCCTGTTCATTAAACTAGACATACCCCAGTTAACCCAGTTTGGCTTGGGAAGCTAGGAAGAGACCACACTCCAATCTATCTTAAACTACACCAACTTTCTTGGGCCAGCTGATGAGTAAACAGACAGCAGTTCTTGGATTCAAAGCAAGGTGCCCTGCCAACATTTGGATATATATATATATATATATATATATATATATATATATATATATATATATATATATATATATATATATATATATATATATATCTAGCTTGCAGTTCCACCCACCTCCCTAAAAGTTGATGAATACGCAAAGCAATTGTTACACTCTCTCAACTGTTTCCGCCTAGCACTTTCTAATTTAACGTGAAAAGTTTCCTGGCTTGGGAACATTTCTCCGATTAAGATGTTTGGAAAAAAAGAAAGAAAGAAAGTTTGTGCTGGTCTTCAGCCTATCAACTCTGGGGATTACAGCAAACAAAGGCAATATGGCAGTTTCCTCTTATCCAGAGAGGAGAGAAGCTGAAAAAATATATGTGTATATATATATATATATATTTGCTAAAGTTACAGTAATCTGTCAGCTCGCCGCGTTCGTAACTACAGAATGAAATAATCCAGAGAAAAGAGGCAAAGAAAATGAAATTGACTCTAGATTTTTTTTTAAAAAAACAAAACTTCCAAAGTTACCAACAGGATAGAGGGGGTGGGGGGGGGAAAGGGTCCCGCACCAGATCCATAACTTTGCAAGAAATCGAGCCACACCTCTGCACTGAAAAATGACAGGGGGAGGGGAAGCCAAGAGGGAGGGATCCCCCTCCTCATGTAAAGATACCCTTTCCAGGAGCTCTACTTTTCGCCTTATAAGGAGCAAAATCAGCCAAATGAAATCTTCGGCCCTACGGGCTTCAGAAACAAACCCCCAAACTTTGAAAAAGTTTGCAAAGAGATGCGTCTCTTCCCCTTTGGGGACAGCCCCTTACCCTTTATTTTAGCCCGGGGGGGGGAGAGAGAGACCCAAAGACCACCACCCCCACCGCCCCAGACGTGGTGGGCTTACCATGATGCCTGCTCGGATTCCAGCAAAGCAGCTGCTGGCCCTGCTCCCTGCAAATTTATAATCCGGCAAGAAGAGAGACTCCACCTGAAAAATGAAGTCTTCTGCTGGCTTAAAGCAACAGAGGCGCTTTCAGGGAAGTGGGGAGTGGAGCGGGCGGGCGGAGAAAGTGGGTTAGGGCTGTGGTCACATTTCATGCTCCTGGTTTAGCCCACTGCCCGGGCGCTTGGAAGGGTCTCCAGGCGTGCTGGATCGGGTGTGAAGTCACACACACACACACACACACACACACACACGCGCGCACACACACCACTCCGGGAATTCCTCCCAGGGAGCATCCTTAGGATGGGAGAGCGGATGGGTTTGCACAAAGTTGAGCTGAGCAGAAATTCAACAAAGGGAGATCTAGTTTGGGAGCGTCCAACCTTGACAACTTGAAAACCTGTGGATTTCAATTCCCAGAATTCCCTAGCATTCTATTCTATTCTATTCTATTCTATTCTATTCTATTCTATTCTATTCTATTCTATTCTATTCTATTCCATATTTTCTATTCCTCTACTCTACTCTACTCTACTCTACTCTACTCTACTCTACTCCACTCCACTCCACTCCACTCCACTCCACTCCACTCCACTCCAATCTACTCTACTCTATTAAGCCCTAGTAAGACCACACCTGGAATACTGCAGCCAATTTTGGTCACCATATCACAAAAAAGATGTTGAGAGTTTTGCAAAAATTCAGAGAAGAGCAACTAAGATGATCCAAGGCCTGGAGACCAAAACATACGAAGAACGGCTGCGGGACTTGGATTTGGCTAGTCTAAAGAAAAGAAGGAACAGGGGAGACGTGATAGCAGCGTTCTGGTATTTGAGGGGCTGCCACAAAGAAGAAGGGGTCAACTTATTTTCCAAAGCACCAGAGGGCAGGACGAGAAACAATGGTTGGAAACTGACCAAGGAGAGAAGCGACCTGGAATTAAGGAGAAACTTCTTAACAGTGAGGACAATTAACCAGTGGAACAGCTTGCCACCAGACGTTCTGGGTGCCTCATCCTGGAGGTTTTTAAGAAGAGCCTGAAATGGTATAGTGTCTCTTACTTGAGCAGCGGGCTGGGCTAGAAGACCTCCAAGGCCCCTTCCAACTCTGTTATTCTGTATTCAGTGGAATGGCATGTCTCCAGAAGTTGTGGGTGCTCCAACACTGGAGGCTTTCAAGAAGAATCTGGACAGCCACTTGTCTAGAATGGGAGAGGGTCTCCTGCTGTGTTATGTATCCAGTGCAGGTACCTGCATGGCAACAGCCCAGCAGAACTACGATGGAGACGGCGCCTCATCACCAAGCTTGACCGTTTGCACCTCGACTGAGTGGCAGCGGAAACGGATAGGCCCTCATCAGCAGCACAGAGGGTTCTCAATGTGGGGGACCTGGTTTGGGCAAGGAACTACGGGGCAGGGCATCCATGGATTCCGGGGACCGTGGTTGAAAAAACTGGGCCTCTCTCTTACATCGTGGGGGTGGAGGGGGATCGACACATAAGGCGACACATCGGCCAGCTCAGAGGAAGGGTCCCTGAGTAACACCACCCACGGCCAACGGGATAGCCACACCCCAGGGGAGGTCAGTCCAACCGAAAACGACTCGGACCCAGAACTAGAGGAGGATGGCCTCCTGCAACCAACCCTGCTCAACCCAGAACAGAGGCATCAAGAGCCCGCTGTCCAAGTCCAGGGCCAAGCCACACCCAGACGGTCCACCAGGCCCCACAGGGCATACTTAGCGGACTATGTGTGCAAGTAATCACCCAACAGCTGCATATGTATTAGCACACATTGTACATAGTTATGTACATAGTTGTATTGTTGGTTCAACGGTTGTCATGTGGTTCTTCCCTAAGGGGGGAGGGGTCTTATGTATCCAGTACAGGTATCTGCATGGCAACAGCCACTAGGGGGCGATGGCCTGGACGGTTTTGGCGGGAAACCTAGTTTTGGCGGGAAACCTAGGGCCAACCCCATTGGCTGGATGCCTACCTGGCTAGGTATTTAAGGAGGCCAGGTAACCCTTGTTCCCCAGTACGCTACCCCCCCCAATAAAGAGCTGAACACGTACTCCGGCTGGCGTCTCTTCCTTGCGTCGAACCCACTACGTTACATGGGGGATGGGGGATCAGATTCTTGTCAACTGGTTCATATTTATGACGGTCGCAGCATCCCCAAGGTCACGTGATTCTCTTTTGCGACCTTCCGACAAGCAAACTCAATGGGGGAGCCGGATTCCCTGAAAAACTTTGTTACAGTTTTAACAATTGGAGTGATTCCCTTAACAACGGCGACAAAGTCGGTCATAAAATGGGTCAAAACCCACTTAACAACTGTCTTGCTTAACAGCAGAAATCTGGGGCTCCATTGTAATAATAATAATAATAACAACAACAACAATAACAATAATACTTTCCTGCGTCCGAAAAGTCGTGGGAACATAGGGTGGAAAAAGTTGTTGAGAATGAGAGGGTGAAGATCTCGTGGGACTTCTGAATACAGACAGGTCGCCATTTGGAACGCAACACGCCAGATATCGCAGTCCTAGAGAACCGAAGCGTCCAGCTGATTGATGTCGCTGTACCGGGAGATGCCAGAGTCAAAGAAAAAGAACTGGGAAAAATTATGAAATACCGCGACCTGGCCATCGAAACTGCGCGATTATGGATGAAACGCGTAACAGGGATACCCATTGTCATCGGGGCACTGGGAACTATGTCCAAAAACTTTGCAAAACACATCAAGAAATTGCAGCTTCCTGCAATAACTCCAGCAAAGCTACAAAAAACTGCGCTACTCGGAACATCTTACATTTTAAGGAGATACCCGGTTGATACCTAGGATGCTGGCAGCAACCCGTGTCAACCATTAGTGCCAGTCAGTTTGAGTGTTCAGTTGACTCATGTTTTATGAATAAAAGTTATATAATAATAATAATAATAATAATAATAATAATAATAATAATAAAAGATTTGGAAGGGACCTTGGAGGTCATCTAGTCCAGCCCTACGACCTTTGCAATGTCCCCCATGGTCCACACGGTCAAAATTCAGACACTTGGCAAAGTGACTCATATTTATGACGGTTGCAGGGTCCCGAGTTCACGTGATCCCCTTTTTTGCGACTCAATGGGGGCGGGGGAGAAAGCCAAATTCACTGAATAAGCAGGTTACTTACTTATCAACTGCAGGGATTCCCTTAACAAGTAAGGCGAGAAAGGTCGTAAAATGGGGGCAAAACTCACTTAAGAAATGTCTCACTTAACAACAGAAACTTTGGGCTACGTGGGGGTCATAAGTCGAGGACTAGCTGTATATAATAGCTACCCGTTTTCCCCAAAATAAGACCGGGTCTTATATTAATTTTTGCCCCAAAACAGACATTAGGGCTAATTTTCTGGTTAGGGCTTATATTTAGGAAAATACTGGGGCTGGCTGGTTGACTAACTGGGGCTTATTTTTTTGGGGTGGGGCTTATATTATGAAGCTCCTGAAAAATCACGCCGGGGCTTATTTGCCTGATGGGTCTTATATTTGGGGAAATACAGTACTAAACGGGTTCATCTGGCTGACGAACTTAACTGGGGCATATTTTTGGGGTGGGGCTTATATTACAAGCATCCTGAAAAAAAATCACGCCAGGGCTTATTTTCCAATTGGGTTTTATTTTCGGGGAAACGGGGATATTTTGGAGATGCTAGACTAGGGGTAGGCAACCTTGGCCCCTTCATGACTAGTGGACTTCAACTCCCAGAATTCCTGAGCCAGCATGACTCAGCTTAGAAACCTCTCCCTTTCCCCTCAGCACGGCTGGCTCAGGAATTCTGGGAGTTGAAGTCCACTAGTCATGAGGGGGCCATAGTTCCCCCATGCTGGCGCAGGAATTCTGGGAGTTAAACTCCATGAGTCATAAAACAGCCAAGGTTGCCTCCCCCTGTGCTAGACTAATTTTCAGTAAACATCTGAACCCCGTTCAAAGCCCTGATAATTTCCTTTAATGCCTGGTATAAGGCAACAAGAGAGTTATGTGGGAGACCCCCGGATCCCATGTGGGTCTGCCTATCCTGTGAGAAGCCACAGGGAGCCCGCCGTAGGTCCGCCCTGGCGTAAGTCGAGAGCACAGAAGAGAAAAGAAATTTATTTTTTAACCCAGTATTGCATATTCCAGTGCAGAATATGCTGACCCCAGGAAATACGGCATTCGGTAACATGTTACAAACTGTTCTCGTTACACAGCCTGGGGGGCCGTGAGGGTGGATATTGCACCGTTTTATTAAAGGGCGTACTTTTAATTGTATTCATTAAGGCAATTGGCACCCTTCTTTTGTGCTGTTGCGCAGTTTCGTATCGACAGCTTTGAACTTTGGAGCAGGAGGGCGCTGTGAACAGCGAACGGCGAAAAAAAATGGATTACTGAAAAAAATCACTGCATCTCACTTAAGGCGCAAAGCGCAAGGCTCAAAGGTGCCCAGCTTTGGATACAGGTCCTCGACTTACAAGCATTCGTTTAGCGGCCGTTCGAAGTTACAACGGCGCTGAAAAAAAGGGACTTGGTGGTGTTTTTCACACGGATGGCTGTCGTGGCATCCGCGTGGCCATGGGATCAACATTCGGACACTTGGCAAATGGCTCGTATTTATGACGGGGGCTGCGTCCCGGGTTACGGAAGCAGCTTTTGAGATGCAAAGTCAATTGGGGGGGGGCAAATTCACTTAACAGCTGTGTCCTAACAACTGCAGCGATTCACTTAACTGGGGCAAGATAGGTCGTAAAGTGAGGCAAAACTTAAGAACTATGTTGTTTAGCAATGGAGGTTTTGGGCTCCGTTGTGCTCATAAGTCAAGGACTACCCGTCTATTTATTGATTTGGAGGTTTGATGCTAACATATCCAGTTTTGGTCAGCACGTTACAAAAAAAGAGGTTGAGACTTTGGTAAAAGTGCAGAGAAGAGCAACTAATAATAATAATATATAAAGTTGGAAGGGACCTTGGAGGTCATCTAGTCCAACCCCCTAAGATGATCCAAGGCCTAGCGACTAAAACATACGAAGAGTGGCTGTGGGACTTGGGTTTGGCTAGTCTAAAGAAAAGAAGAAATAGGGGAGACATGATAGCAGCGTTCTGGTATTTGGGGGGCTGCCACAAAGAAGAGGGGGGTCACGTTATTCTCCAAAGCACCAAAGGGAAGGACGAGAAGCAACGGATGGAAGCTGATCAAGGAGAGAAGCAACCTGGAATTAAGGAGAAACTTCCTGACAGTGAGGACAATTAACCGGTGGAACAGCTTTGCCACTAGAAGTTTTGAGTGCTTCATCCTGGACGTTTTTAAGAAGAGGCTAGAGACAGTCACTAGTCTGAGATGGTATAGGTTCTCCTGCTTGAGCAGGGGGTTGGACTAGAAGACCTCCAGGGTCCCTTCCGACTCTGTTATTCTATTACTCTATAATCCCCGATCAATTAACCAGTGGAACAGCTTGCCTTCAGAAGATTGTGGCTGCTTCATCCCCGGAGGTTTTGAAGAAGAGACTGGACAGCTACTTGTCTGAAATGGTATAGGAACTCCATCTTTCTGCTGCCTGTCCCAGGAAGAGGCCTGTTCTGCAGAGTCTCCAGCCAGGATTTGAAGGTCAACCAGCAGCGCTTCTCCCAGCCACAGAAAGGAGAGGGAGTGAGCGGCTCCTTTAAAAATAACTGGCATGTTTTTAACAGGTGGCTAACCAGACACGGGGAAGGGCTGGAATGCAGCCCCGGGGAGGGAGGGAGCGAGGGAGGGAGGGAGAAGGCTATGGGATGTGATTCAGAGACAGTTGGTTGGGAAAATGTTGGAAGGGGAATGCACAAAGGGATGGGGTGAAGTCTGCAAAAGGACAAATATGTGTCTCTGTGTGTGTGTACACACACACACACACACACACACACACACACACATATATATATATAAAGGTAAAGGTAAAGGTTCCCCCGCACATGCGTGCTAGTCGTTTCCAACTCTAGGGGCCGGTGCTCATCTCCGTTTCAAAGCCGAAGAGCCAGCGCTTGTCTGAGGACGTCTCCGTGGTCATGTGGCCGGCATGACTGGACGCCAAAGGTGCACGGAACGCTGTTCCCTTCCCACCGGAGCGGTCCCTATTTTTCTACTTGCATTTTTACGTGCTTTCGAACTGCTAGGTTGGCAGAAGCTGGGACGAGTAACAGGCGCTCACTCTGCTACGCGGCACTCGGGATTCGACCCGCCCAACTGCCGACCTTCTGATATATATATATAAGGTAAAGGTTCCCACACACACGCGTGCTAGTCGTTTCCAACTCTAGGGGCCGGTGCTCATCTCCGTTTCAAAGCCGAAGAGCCAGCGCTTGTCTGAGGACGTCTCCGTGGTCATGTGGCCGGCATGACTGGACGCCAAAGGTGCACGGAACGCTGTTCCCTTCCCACCGGAGTGGTCCCTATTTTTCTACTTGCATTTTTACGTGCTTTCGAACTGCTAGGTTGGCAGAAGCTGGGACGAGTAACAGGCGCTCACTCTGCTACGCGGCACTCGGGATTCGACCCGCCCAACTGCCGACCTTCTGATATATATATATAAGGTAAAGGTTCCCACACACACGCGTGCTAGTCGTTTCCGACTCTAGGGGCCGGTGCTCATCTCCGTTTCAAAGCTGAAGAGCCAGCGCTTGTCCGAGGACGTCTCCGTGGTCATGTGGCCGGCTTGACTAGACGCCAAAGGCGCACGGAACGCTGTTACCTTCCCACCGGAGCGGTCCCTTTTTTTCTACTTGCATTTTTACGTGCTTTCCAACTGCTAGGTTGGCAGAAGCTGGGACGAGTAACAGGCGCTCACTCTGCTACACGGCACTCGGGATTCGACCCGCCCAACTGCCAACCTTCTGATATATATATATATAAGGTAAAGGTTCCCACACACACGCGTGCTAGTCGTTTCCAACTCTAGGGGCCGGTGCTCATCTCCGTTTCAAAGCCGAAGAGCCAGCGCTTGTCTGAGGACGTCTCCGTGGTCATGTGGCCGGCATGACTGGACGCCAAAGGTGCACGGAACGCTGTTCCCTTCCCACCGGAGTGGTCCCTATTTTTCTACTTGCATTTTTACGTGCTTTCGAACTGCTAGGTTGGCAGAAGCTGGGACGAGTAACAGGCGCTCACTCTGCTACGCGGCACTCGGGATTCGACCCGCCCAACTGCCGACCTTCTGATATATATATATAAGGTAAAGGTTCCCACACACACGCGTGCTAGTCGTTTCCGACTCTAGGGGCCGGTGCTCATCTCCGTTTCAAAGCTGAAGAGCCAGCGCTTGTCCGAGGACGTCTCCGTGGTCATGTGGCCGGCTTGACTAGACGCCAAAGGCGCACGGAACGCTGTTACCTTCCCACTGGAGCGGTCCCTTTTTTTCTACTTGCATTTTTACGTGCTTTCCAACTGCTAGGTTGGCAGAAGCTGGGACGAGTGACAGGCGCTCACTCGGCTACGCGGCACTCGGGATTTGACCCGCCAAACTGCCGACCTTCTGATCGACAAGCTCAGCATCCTAACCCACTGAGCCACCGCGTCCCTATCTATCTATCTATCTATCTATCTATCTATCTATCTATCTATCTATCTATCTATCTATCTACCTATCTAATAATAATAGTAAGGGACACGGTGGCTCAGTGGGTTAGGACGCTGAGCCTGTCGATCAGAAGGTCGGCAGTTTGGCGGGTTGAATCCCGAGTGCCGCGTAACAGAGTGAGCGCCTGTTACTCGTCCCAGTAACTGCCAACCTAGCAGTTCGAAAGCACGTCAAAATGCAAGTAGAAAATAGGGACCACTATGGTGGGAAGGTAACAGCGTTCCGTGCGCCTTTGGCGTCTAGTCATGCCGGCCACATGACCACGGAGACGTCCTCGGACAAGCGCCGGCTCTTCGGCTTTGAAACGGAGATGAGCACCGGCCCCTAGAGTTGGAAACGACTAGCACGCATGTGCGGGGGAACCTTTACCTTTACCTTTACCTTTAATAATAATAGTAATAATAATAGTAATAATAATAACAACAACTTTGCAAAACACATCAGGAAATTGCAGCTTCCTGCAATAACTCCAGCAAAGCTATAAAAAACTGCGCTACTCAGAACATCTTACATTTTAAGGAGATACCCAGTTGATACCTAGGATGCTGGCAGCAACCCGTGTCAACCATTGGTGCCAGTCCGTTTGAGTGTTCAGTTGACTGAGGTTCACGTCTAATGAATAAAAGTTTTATAATAATAACAATAATGAGAAGGATGAGGACGGACTCTGGTGTCCCTGGTACTCTCTGAGCTTGGTGGCTCTCTTGCAGACTTTTCATGATGCAACCAGGGGACATCATCAGGGCTAGCGTGATTATTAGCCCTGACGATGTTCCCTAGTTGGCTCATGAAACGTCTGCAAGGAAACCACTAAGCTCAGAGAGAGCATCCGGGACCCCCTCAGAATTCAATTTATTGGCTGCAGAGCCACGTTTTGAATCCTTTCTGGAAGGCCAGGAGAGAGGGGGGGTGTCTGCCTCGCCTCTGGGGGGAGGAGGAGGAGGAGGGAAGATCCCACACAGGGGGGGACAATGGCAGAGAAGGCGCTCTTCTTGGACTCTTCCCTCCCCCCCCAGTTGGAGTGTTTTAATTCATGGGGTCTGCACCAGGCCTTCCCTGCCTGACCAGGTGGGACGGGCCGATAGGATGGGGCAAAAACGGGTCCACGAGCAGCCTGAATCCGGGCCACGAAGGTCTTTAGCGGCCACAAGCCACACCTTGAATTGGACCTGGAAGCAAAGGGGCGCCCGCGTTCCATTGCGCCTTTGCTTTGCGCATCCCGTACAGTTCGTGCCGCTGGAATTTCGCCCCGGTGGAAGCTTCCGGATACTCTTCAAGGGTGGCCCCAGGTAAAGTGAATTGCAGTGGAAGAAAGCCCTCAACTTACGACGGTTCATTTAGTAAACCAAATTCCAACGCTTGGCAACCGGTTCTTGTTTATGACGGTTGCCGGGTCCCGAGGTCACGCGATCTCCTTTCGCGACCTTCTGACAAGCTAAGTCCAGGGGGGGGGGGTTGTAAGCCAGATTGGTTACTGACTTATCAACGGCTGTGATTCACTTAACGACTGTGGCCAGAAAGGTTGTAAAATGGGGTAAACCTCATCCAACGTCTCACTTAGCAACAGAAATTTTGGGCTCATTTGTGGTTATAAATTGAGGACTGCCTGTACCAAAATGCCCGGCTGGATTGCCATTGGCTGTAGAGTGACCCAACACTGGCTGTTCCAGTCCAGGAAAGGGTGTATAACATGGAGTTGAGCAAAAAATATAAAATATAGTCAAGGGATTTCTCCAAAGTTCTCCCCTTGGGATCAAAATGACTGAAGCAGACCGAGCCGTTCTTAATTTAAAATGCATCTAGCCATAAAATGACGAAGGCTTAGGTTCAAACCATCTGTTTTGAAGATCTCAAAGAGAAAAAGGAAAAGAAAAAAAAAGATATTATTTCACTTGCTGACTTAGGCAAGCGACGGCTTGTCAGAATTGCGTCTGGGCCTCTCGTATTTCCGAAGCAGGAATAGCAGTAAGTTATCTTCCAGATTTAAAATGATTAACAATGAAGCTTGGCATCCTCGGGATATATTTCAACGTCGACCTAGGTGAAAAACGCACGTTCTGGGTTTGGTCCACGCGACAGATTCGACCTCTTGAGCTATTTGGACATCTCCATGAAATCACCAGGAATTAAGCTGTAACTCGGTTTAAAGTTTTAACCTTTAATTCCACTAATTTGCCCCTTGTCGTTTTAACTCCCGTTCCCTCCTTACACCTTTCTCTCAACCTGTTCCCTCTCTTTCTCCGGTTTTCTGTTTTTTTTAAAAAATAATTTGTTTTAATCCAAACTTTATTTTTTTATATAAATAATTCAAGGTGACGAACAGACCTAATGCAACATCCTTCTCCTATTTTCCTCACAACAACCTGGTGAGGTGGGTTGGGCTGAAAGAGTCTGCCCAAGGTCACCCAGCTAGTTCTCGTGCCTAAGGCAGGACTAGAATTCCCCAGTCTCCTGGTGATTGGCCCAGTTTTACCCAGCCGGCTTCCATGCCTAAGGCGGGACTAGAACTCCCTGTCTCCTGGTGATTGGCCCAAAGTCACCCAGCCAGCTTTTGTGCCTAAGGCGGGACTAGAACTCACCGTCTCCTGGTGATTGGTCCAGAGTCACCCAGCTGGCTTTCGTGCCTAAGGCGGGACTAGAACTCACCGTCTCCTGGTGATTGGTCCAAGGTCACCCAGCCGGCTTTCATGCCTAAGGCAGAACTAGAACTCACTGTCTCCTGGTGATTGGCCCAAAGTCACCCAGCCAGTTTTCATGCCTAAGGCAGGACTAGAACTCACCGTCTCTTGGTGATTGGCCCAAAGACACCCAGCCGGTTTTCACGGCTAAGGCAGGACTAGAACTCACCGTCTCCTGGTGATTGGCCAAAGACACCCAGCTGTTTTTCACGGCTAAGGCAGGACTAGAACTCACCGTCTCTTGGTGATTGGCCCAAAGACACCCAGCCGGTTTTCACGGCTAAGGCAGGACTAGAACTCACCGTCTCCTGGTGATTTGCCCAAAGACACCCAGCTGGTTTTCACGCCTAAGGCAGGACTAGAACTCACCGTCTCCTGGTGGTTGGCCCAAATGCCTTTTATGCCTAATCTGGGACTAAAACTGTCTCCTAGTAATTGTCCTAGTCACCCAGCCACTTTCACACCTAAATCAGGATTAGAAATCACAATTTCCCGGTTTCCAGGCCCGCATCTTCATCACTACACCCAAATGGCTGTCTTTCTACCTCTGTGTCTGCTTTTTTTTCATAGAAAATTGAAAAAAAGCTCTCTCACTTGAATGCAAGCTTTTGTCGTCCAGCCAACTCTTTGTGGCTGGGGAAGAAGACAAGGCAGAATCTTTTTGGATGTAGGCTAACCCATAGCGCCCTCTGCTGAGAAGTAGAGGAAACATCACTTATTTGAACAAGACTACAGGTCGTCCTTACAGCACTTCATTTAATGACCGTTCAAAGGTACAATGGCAGTGAAAAAAGGGACCTATCACCGCTTTTCACACTTACGACCATTGCAACATCCCCCAGGGTCACGTGATCAGAACCTTGGCAATTAGCTTAGAATTATGACGGTCATGGCGGCCTCCCGGGAGGAGGGGGTCACATGATGCCCTTTTGCGACCTTCCGACAAGCCAAGTCGACGGGGGGAAGCCAGGATTCCTTAACGACCGTGCTAACTGAGCTAACAACAGCAGCGATTCCCTTAACAGCGGTGGCCAGAAAAGTCGTAAAGTGGAGCAGAAATCACTTAACAAATGTTTCGCTTAGCAGCCAAAATGTTGGGCTCGATTGTGGCCGTAAATGGAGGACTACCCGTAAAAACACGTTGCAGAAGGCTATAAGGTTTCCTGCCTGAGCAGGGGATTGGAGTAGATGACCTCCAAGGTCCCTTCCAACTTTATTTTTTATTATTATTATTATAAAACTTTTATTCATAAAACATGAAACTCAGTCAACTGAACACTCAAATTGACTGCCAGCATCCTAGGTATCAACCAGGTATCTCCTTAAAATGTAAGATGTTCTGAGTAGCGCAGTTTTTTGTAGCTTTGCTGGAGTTGTTGTTGTTGTTGTTATTATTATTATTATTATTATTATTATTATTATTATTATTATTATTATTATTTGATTGTTGCACAGTCAGCCAGATGTTCAGACTGGATTTGGCTTTTTTGTCTACCTATCGAGTCCTTACTAAGGACCTGGGATAGGCAGATGCAGATGTCTGATGGTGTTACAGATCTCGTCGCAGGATGGAAGCAGTTCCTAGTAAGGCTGCCTTTTGCAATTGACTAATGGCGAATTTGTCAGTGCCAATGATGGTGTTCAAGTGGTGCTCCCGTTGTTTTGGGATTGCACCCAAGGAGCCTATTACTATTGGTACCGCCCTTGCTTGCCTTTGCCACAGTCTTTCTGTTTCTATTTGTAGGTCTTAGTATTTTGTCATCTTCTCCAGTTCTTTCTCGTCTATTCTGCTGTCTCCAGGCACTGCCACGTCCACTATCCAGACTTTGTCTTTCTTGCCGACAATTGTTAAGTCCGGGGTGTTATCTGGCAGGGGCTTGTCAGTTTGTATTCTGAAGTCCCAGAGCAGTTTAACTTTATCATTTTCTATGACTTTTCTCTATTTTATGATCCCACCAGTTCTTGCTCACAGGCAAACAATACTTCTTGCAGATTTTCCAGTGCACCATTGTCGCTACTTTGTCATCCGAATTTATTTTTACACACACACACTCCCACACCCCTAAAACCTTTATCCCCAACTACTTCAGAAAGGGGGGGGGAGCCTGCCCCTTCTATACCCTTGGCCCAGAAGTTAAATATCTGAGGGATGAGCGTTGTGTCTGTGGCAATACTTATCCGTGGCCAAAAATGCACTTTTTTTCCAGTAACTGCCAGAGTAGATAAGAAACAGATCCTCTGCTTTCAGTTTTATGCCTTTTTAATGGGACACAGCTTGTCCTCAACTTACGACCACAACGGAGCCCCAGATTTCCCTGGTTACACAGGGCAGTCGTTAAGTGAGCTTTGCCACCATTTTATGGCCTTTCACGACACAGCTGTTAGGCGAATCACTGTAATTGTCAAATGTAATGAACAATTGTTAATTGTTAAGTTAGTAACATGGTTATTAAATGAATCTGGCTTCCTCATTGACCTTGCTTGTCGGAAAGTCGCAGAAGGGAATCCCGTGACCCCAGGACACTGCGACCGTCGTAAATGTGAGTCAGTTGCCAAGCCTCTGAATTTTGATCACATGGCCATGCAGCGGTCGTAAGTGCGAAAAACGGTCATAACGGCCTATTCAGTCCCTTTGTGACACTGAACGTCACTAAATGAAATTAAAAAAAATCAAAGGACTGATCCAGTCAAAACTGCTTTGTGCCAGATGAGTCACTTACTACGTCTAAATTCTTTCCTATCCTTCCTTCCCTCTTTGTCGTCTTTCGGTGGAAAAAAATGAAATCTGAAAAAAGGAAGATTCTTGGTCAAACCTGTTGAGGAAATGAGATCTGTTTCTAGCAGGGGGTCTTCAAACTCGGCCCTTTTATGACTTGTGGACTTCAACTCCCAGAATTCCTCAGCCAGCCTCCATTTTGTTTGTTAGATTTAAGACAGGGGTCTTCAAACTTGGCCCTTTTATGACTTGTGGACTTCAACTCCCAGAATTCCTCAGCCAGCCTCCATTTTGTTTGTTAGATTTAAGACAGGGGTCTTCAAACTTGGCCCTTTTATGACTTGTGGACTTCAACTCCCAGAATTCCTCAGCCAGCCTCCATTTTGTTTGTTAGATTTAAGACAGGGGTCTTCAAACTTGGCCCTTTTATGACTTGTGGACTTCAAATCCCAGAATTCCTCAGCCAGGCACACCTGGGCCAAGTTTGAAGACCCCTTGACCTATAGAATAGAATGGCAGAGCTGGAAGGGACCTTGGAGATCTTCTAGTCCAACCCCCTGCTTAGGAAGGAAACCCTGTGCCTTTTCAGACAAAGGGTTGTCCAAGGTTACCTATATTATGGTCTGAAGCCATACCATGCAGTCCTGCTATTTCTCAGGGCATCTCTTAACCTAATGTGGCCTACCTCACAAGTTTGGCCACACAGAGCGATTGGGAAACGGCCGTCTTTACATGCAGGGCAGGGAAATCAATCAATCAGAAATAGAGTTGGGAGGGACCTCAGAGGTCTTCTAGTCCAACCCCTGCTCAAGCAGGAGACCCTAGACCAGGTGTCTTCAAACCTGGCCCTTTTATGACTCGTGGACTTCAACTTCCAGAATTCTGGTAATTGAAGTCTACGAGTCATAAAAGGGCCAGGTGTGAAGACCCATGGTTTACAGGATCTTCCAAGTCAGGCGTGTAATTTAGTGTTAGATTCTGAACAGGAGAAAAAGAGCAGTTTATTAATTCCCCCCCCCCCCCCCCCCCGCATTCGCTCCTTTTCCAGAGACCCCGAGCAGCTTGCAAAATGCTAGTGCAACAAGACTAAAATATAAGTAGTGCTCCACTTACAACAGTTCATTTACTGACCGTTAAAAGTTACAACGGCCCTGAAAATTGACTTATGGCCATTTTTCACACTTGCGTTGCTGCATCCCCAGAGTCAAGAGATGAAAATTCAAAGACTTGGCAACTTGACTCGCATTTATGACGGTTGCAGTGTCGTATCTCATCTTACCACAGCGGGTTGAAATCTTCTGACAAGCCAGGTTTATTCAGGACACTGCAACTGTCATCAATGTCGGTCAGTTGCCATGAATCTGAATTTTGATCACAGAATGCTGGGGAGGCGGCAACCGTCATAAGTGTGAAAAACGGTCACAAGTCACTTTTTTCCAGTGCCGTTGTAACTCTGAAGGGTCACTAAATGTACTTTGCAAGTTGAGGACTACCTGGACAGGCAGTCTTTGACTTAACAATTCATTTTGTGATCGTTGGCAGTCACAACAGCGCTGAAAAAAGGTGACTTACGACGGTCGTTCAAGTTATGACCGTTGCGTGTGATTAAAATTCAAGCGCTTGGCAACTGGCATGTACTTATGCCAGTTGCAGCATTCCCAGGGTCACGTGACCCCCCCCTTTTGCAACCTTCTGACGGACAAAGTCCACGGGGAAGCCAGATTCACTTAACGACCAGGTTACTAAAAGTGGTTTTTTGTTTTTTTCCCAAAAGGCAAGCGGGCGGCCTTCGTTTTTTTTCCTTTAAGTCGTTTTGCTTCCCGTCCAAAGCAGCTTCTTCAGTTCTGAGACTGGATGACGTCATTCCCTCGCCATTCGGTCAGAAGCGAGGAAGCTTCTTGGATGGGAAGCGAAACGTCTTCAAAGGAAAAAACAAAAAACCAACAAGAAAGTCCAGTTGCCTTTTGAAAAAGCAGCTTTGGGAGCCCCGTGAGCCGGAGGACGGAGAATCTCCGCGGACAACCGTGTCGTTAACCTAACAACCGCAGAGACAACTTAACAACGCAATCAATCGGGAACTGCGATCGATCGATCGATCGATGAAAGAACGGTGGCAACAAAGCGCCCGGCCCGAAAAGCCTCCATCGTTTTCGCTGCCACGGCTTTGCCACGGCGGACGGCAGCCTCTCCTCCGCTCCCCCAACCCGCCGTCGCTACCTTCCTGAGCCCGGAAAGGCCGGGCTTTCCCCTCCGGCAGAAAGAGCGGCAGAGGCAGGCAGGCTTCGGGCCGGCGGCTAGGCCTCGCCCGCGGGCGTCTCCTAGCAACGGGCCGGCGCCGCTGATTGGCTGCGACCTCCGGGCCGCCATTTTTCAAACGGCCGCGCCGCCCTTCGGCCTCCCGGCCCGGCTGCGGCATGGAGGGCGCCCCGCTGGCCGCGAAGCCCCCGCTGCGGAGGAAGGGAAGGCGGCGAGGGCCGGAGAAGGAGCCCTGCGGACGGCCCAGCCTCCCCGGCGGCGCGGAGCTGCAAGAGACCCCCGGCGGGGCCCAGCCAGAGGGAGCGGCCGCCTCCGCCGCCGCCTCGTGTGGGCGGTAAGTGGCCAGTGGGGAGGCCGAAGGGAGGCTGTTGGGCCAGCTCCGCCTTTCCTTCCTTCCTTCCTTCCTTCCTTCCTTCCTTCCTTCCTTCCTTCCTTCCTTCCTTCCTTCCTTCCTTCCTTCCTTCCTTCCTTCCTTCCTTCCTCCCTCCCTCCCTCCCTCCCTCCCTATTTTTCCTTCCTTCCTTCCTTCCTTCCTTCCTTCCTTCCTTCCTTCCTTCCTTCCTTCCTTCCTTCCTTCCTTCCTTCCTTCCTTCCTTCCTTCCTTCCTTCCTCCCTTCCCTTCCCTTCCCTTCCCTTCCCTTCCCTTCCCTTCCCTTCCCTTCCCTTCCTTCGTTCCTTTCTTCCTCTCTTCCTCCCTCACTTTTTCCTCCCTTGCTCTCTTTCCTTCCTTCCTTCCTTCCTTCCTTCAATCCCTTTCCTCCTCCCTTCCTGCTCTCTGCTGTCCTCTCTCCCTCCCTCCCTTACTTTCTCCCTGCTTCCTCCTTTTCTTTTACTCTTCCCTCCCTCTCTTTCCTTCCTCCTTCTTTCTTCCTTTCTCTTCCCTCCCTCCCTCCTTTCTCCTCCTCCCTCTCTCCTTTTCTCTTCCCTTCCCCTCTTCCCTCCTTCCCTGTTTCTCCCTCCTTCCCCTTTTCTTTCACTTCCTTTTCTTCTCTCCCCATCTCTCTCCTTCCTCCCCGCCTCCCTCCTCCTCCCTCACTTTTTTCTTTCCCCTCTTCCCACCCACCGTTTCTCCCTCCTTCCTTTCCTCACTTCTTCTCCTTTTCTTTCACTCTTTCCTTTTCCTTCTTTCCCTCCCTCCCTTCCCCCTTTCCCTTTCTCCTCCTCCTCCCTTTTTTCTTCCCCTCTTCCCTCCCTCCATTTTCTCCTTCCTTCCTTGCCCTTTCTCTTTCTCCTCCCCTCTCCCTTTCTATCTCCTTCTCACCTTCCTTACCTCTCTTTCTCTCCTCTCCCTCCCTCCTCCTCCTCTCTCCTTCCTTCCCCCTTTCTATCTATCTTTCCTTCTTTTTCCTTTATTCCTTCTTTCCAAATACTTCTTGGGGGCATCTTAGAAGGGCATTAAAAGAAAACGAAATGCTACTTGGTTGATACCCAGCTGGGAGACAAATGACACAAAATGTTATCTCTCCAGGAAAATTGCCAATTTACTTTGCCGGCAGGCTTCCCTTTCGGAAGATAGAAGAAACCCAATTAGCACTTTTTTATTTGATTCTGATTGATAGGAACTCATTAACTGCTAAGGTTAAAAAGCAGGTACTTCAGGCGAAAGTGTCTGTGTGGTGCTGGAATTCTGACTAGTGGTATAACAAAAAAATTTAAAAAAAAAATTGAGTTTAGTGAAAAGTCAGTGGCTGTCCCAGAAATTTAGCACAAATATAAGAGAGGAAGATCACCATGGTATTTGTAAAGCTAGTCCACCTCCCAGAAGAGCGGCAGAATACTAACGCTCCATATTGCAGACGATACACAGAATACGAAAGCTCGGAAAGAACTTGAGTTGCCAAGGCTTGCTAAGAAGGCCGGAAGACCTCCTTCGAATCTTATTATTAAAACAAAAGAACTCTGAAAATGGTAAAATGACGGTTCAAACCATGGCTGAAGGTCTTCTGTTCCAGCTCAACTTCCTTTCAGAAGGGATTGCCTGCATTTACGGCAGAGGTCCCCAACCTTTTGGACCCCAGGGACCCAGTTCCGTGGAGAGAGGTTTTTCCGCGGACCGGAGGATGCGTGGTTTTGTGTGCTGCTGTCATCCCGCGGATGGGGCTTTGCTTGTTTGTGTGGCCCGGTTGCTGGCATGCCACGGCCCGGTACTGGTCCATGGACCGGGCGTTGGGCACCCCTGATTTACAGGACCATCTTTCCCTGAAGGCACCTGCCTGTCCTATTAGGTCTGATAGGATCTAATGCTGGCTCAGGAATTCTGGGAGTTGAAGTTCATGGGTCATAAAGTTGCTGTAGTTCTCTACTCTTACTTAAGGAGCCTTGGTGGAGCAGTGGGCTAATGCCTCCTTAAGTAACACCAGCTGCCTGCAATTAGTGCAGGTTCAAGTCCCACCAGGCTCAAGGTTGACTCAGCCTTCCATCCTTCCGAGGTAGGTAAAATGAGGACCCAGATTGTTGGGGGCAATAAGCTGACTTTGTAATAATGCCGCGTGGGGCCCCCCGAAAGCCCTAATAAGCAGGCATATACATAGAATGAAGGCTATTGCTAAGCACATTGGTTTGTGCTTAAATTGTAAGCCGCCCTGAGTCTTCGGAGAAGGGCAAGGATATAAATGGGATTAAAATAAAAAATAAAATAAAAATACTCCTGGTCCAGTGGGAGCTAGGCAGTCTGCTTCCTTGGTGGTAGCCTCTGTCTGTTGGAAATCTCTTTCCCCTGAAATCTAGCAGGTTCCCGTCCTTCCGAAAAGCCTTGAATAGAAGGACAGCGTTGGAAGGGACCTTGGAGGTCTTCTAGTCCAACCCCTTGCTCAGGCAGGAGACCCGGTACCAGGAACACCTTGCTTTTTCCTGCAGGCGATGGGATTGGGTGAGGCTTGTGAAGTTGTTTATGGAAGCGTTCGTGTTTGGGAACTCCAGCCGTTTCTGCATTTGTGCGTTTTGTTTTTTATTGCCTTGCCGTTGGTGAGCCGGCCCAGATTATGTTGCCTAAGCTGGATGTCTGTATCCATCCTATGAATAAAAATAAGCCTGACAAACGAGCCTTGGTGGAGCAGTGGGCTGATGCCTCCTTAAGTAACACCAGCTGCCTGCAATTAGTGCAGGTTCGAGTCCCACCAGGCTCAAGGTTGACTCAGCCTTCCATCCTTCCGAGGTAGGTAAAATGATTGTTGGGGGCAATAAGCTGACTTTGTAATAATGCCGCTTGGGGTGTGTGTGAAAGCCCTAACAAGCAGGCATATACATAGAATGAAGGCTACTGCTAAGCTTGTAAGCCGCCCTGAGTCTTCGGAGAAGGGCGGGATATAAATGTAATAAAAATAAATAAAAATAAAAATAAACGAGCTGAATTACAAAACGAAAGGAGGGAACCGAGATGAATTGGCCCTTGAAATCCCCGATGAACCTGGTTGAGAAATTGAGCAGTCTTGACATGTATGGCTTAGTCCTTGACTTACAACCCACAACTGAAACAGACGAAAAAATTATGCTGCTAAGCAAGACGGTCGTTAAGGGGAGTTCTGCCCCATTTGACGACCGTTCTTGCCACAGGTGTGAAATGAATTCACTGCAGTTATGTTAGTAACATGGTTTAAGTGAATCGGCCTTCCCCGTTGATTTTATTTGTCAGAAGGCCGCAAAAGGGAATCACATGGCCCTGGGACACTGCATAAACCGTCATCCATACATGCCAGTTGCCAAGCCTCCAAATTTGGATCACGTGACCGGGAAGCATGCTGCAGCGGTCGTAAGCGTGAAAAACAGTCGTAAGTCATTTTTCCCACTGCTGTTTTTGCTTGGAACACTCACTAAGTGGACTGTTGTAAGTTGGGGACCCCCTGTATGCTGTTTTGGCCTGCACCATAGCAAGATTGAGCAGAGCGACAATCGCTTTTAACAGACGAAAAGAACGCTCACTGTGAGAGTAAGTTAGGAAGTTGGAGGGGGAATCATGGAATCCCATTTACCAGAAGGGCAAAGCTTGCCCTAAAGCAGGGGTCTTCAAACTTGGCCCTTTTATGACTTGTGGACTTCAGCCACGCGTGCCTGGCTGAGGAATTCTGGGAGTTGGAAGTCCACACGTCATAAAAGGGCCGAGTTTGAAGACCTCTTGACTTGTGGACTTCAACTCCCAGCGTGCCTGGCTGAGGAATTCTGGGAGTTGAAGTCCACACGTCATAAAAGGGCCGAGTTTGAAGACCTCTTGACTTGTGGACTTCAACTCCCAGAATTCCTCAGCCAGCGTGCCCGGCTGAGGAATTCTGGGAGTTGAAGTCTACAAGTCATAAAAGGGCCAGGTCTGAAGACCCCTGAACTACATTGTTCAATGTAGACTCCAGCAACCCTGGGCAGCCGGAGGGCTTACCATAATACAGGGGTCTTCAAACTAGGCCCTTTTATGACTTGTGGACTTCAACTCCCAGAATTCCTCAGCCAGGCATGCTGGCTTATGAATTCTGGGAGTTGAAGTCCATGACTTCAAACTTGGCACTTCTATGACTTGTGGACTTCAACTCCTAGAATTCCTCAGCCAGGCACGCTGGCTTAGGAATTCTGGGAGTTGAAGTCCACGACTTCAATCTTGGCCCTTTTATGACTTGTGGACTTCAACTCCCAGAATTCCTCATCCATGCACACTGGCTGAGGAATTCTGGGAGTTGAAGTCCACAAGTCATAAAAGGGGCAAGTTTGAAGACCCCTGCCCTAAAGATTGGATTTAGAAGTTGGGCTTCTAAAACCGATTGTGGACTTAAAAGCAGATATGAGTCAGCTGCCTGATGTAACTGCAAAAAAAAAAAAAAGTAAAAACATCTGCCAACTTCAGCTGCATTTTAAAACCACCGTTTCCAGATAACAGAAAAAGATCATTCCATTCTTTCCTGTCCAGGCCAGATGAATTTGAGGATTATGGCCAGCTAGGGAACAATTTTGGAACGTTTCAGAGAAGAACAACACGATCAAGGAACTCACAATAAATTCCTGCTGAGAGAGAGAGAGAGAGAGAGAGAGAGAGAGAGAGAGAGAGAGAGAGAGAGAGAGGGAGAGATATGTTTGATTTTCAGAGAATAAAAGCTATAGTGGAGTTTGCATTCTGCAGGTATCTTAAGAGTTGCCACGCAGAAAAGCTATGATCTGGCTTAAAATCTTCACACTATACAAGGTACAACACTGTTTTATTTTGCAGCAAAGTGCATTTCACACTAGAACTAAGGAGAAACTTCCTGACAGTTAGAACAATTAACCAGTGGAACAACCTGCCTCCAGAAGCTGTGAATGCTCCAGCACTGGAAATTTTGAAGAAGAGACTGGACAGCCGTTTGTCTGGAATGGTATAGGGTTTCCTGCCTGAGCAGGGGGTTGAACTAGATGACCTCCAAAGTCCCTTCCAACTTTAATAATAATAATAACAACAACAATAATAATAATAATAATAATATAATAATAACAACAGCAACAACAATAATAATAATGATGATGATGATGTGATGCTAATAGCTTCCTCGTGGTAAGAACATCTGGATAATTATCTGGATAGACAGATAATCCTCGAGTTGCAACAGTGATGGATTCTTCAGATGCATCCTGTTTTTTAGCCAGAATGTGGAGACAAACACCTGTGTCCATTTCCAGCCACAAGATGTCAGTAAAAGATGGGGATATTTTCCTTTTAAAATGCTGCACAGCTCCTGCTTTAAAAAGCTGCAGCCTTAGGCCATTCCTCCTGCTGCTGCTTATCCAGCAAATTAAACGCCAGGCCTGAATTGTGGAAAGGAATGACACACACACACACAGAGAGAGAGAGAGAGAGAGAGAGAGAGAGAGAGAGAGTGAGAGTCCTTTGGGCCAGAATTGGATGATTCTGAGGCCCAAAGAGCAGAAACTGGATTAAAAAGAACAAACAATGGGCTGGAGCGATGCATTAAAAAAATAACTGCGTTTGTATAAATAAATTGTGAGGGGAATTCCCTGGGGGACTCTGGGAGTTGAAGTCCCCAAGTCTTAAAGTGGCCAAGGTTGGATACCCCTAGTCTAGAGCACTGTTTCCTCAACCTTGAAGAGACTTCAATTCCCAGAATCCACCCATCTTAAAGCCTGCTGGCTGGGGAATTCTGGGCGTTGAAGTCCCCAAGTCTTAAAGTGGCCAAGGTTGGCTACTGCTGCTTTAAAGCTTAAAAAAATCTTCTCTGCACCTTACAAGCAGCCAGCAAATGGTCCTTAGTTTTGAAGCTGAATTAATAGTAATAATAATAATGATGATGATGATGATGATGATGATGATAATAATAGCAGCAGCCAGGAGGTACCTGGCTGATACCTAGGATGCTGGTAGCAACCCGTGTCAACCATTAGCGCCAGCCCCTTTGAATGTTCAGTTGACAGGTTCACGTTTAATGAATAAAATAATAATAATAATAATAATAATAATAATAATAATAATAATAATAATAATAATAATAATAATAATAACTGGAAGGGACCTTGGAGGTCATCTAGTCCAACCCCCCTTCTCAGGCAGGAAATCCTTCTCTCCGATCAAAACGATGCCCAAATCTCTCCAAGGCTATCTGGGTTCCTGTGCATACTAACCTGTTCCTTCTTGTGTCTGTGTGTGTGTGTGTGTGTGTGTGTGTGTGTGTAACTGCAACTGCAACTCAACTCGCAACATCAGTACACAAATCCACCGCGGCAGAAAAGGAAGTAGTTTGGGCACTCTGATCCTTGTCTGAAGGATCCGATTTGGACAGAGGGATGGAAACTTCTTGGGAACGGAAAGTTTTTCCGATCTGCAGCAACGGGAACGCCGACCCCCTGGCAAGCGCCGGTTCTCCGCTCGGCCATAAAATAGCTTTCTTCCAGCAGCCTCTCCCCTTAAATAGAAAGGTATGCTTCTCCTCCCCACTCCGTCCAAGAAAATAATAAGTGGTTGAACAAGTACACCAACAATATTTATGAGACTCCAGCCCTAACTATCCCACGGGCTTTTTGCATGACTGTATAGGTAGGCCTCGCTTTATAACGGAGCCCGCCCACCACGGTCGTCAGTCGCGATGGTCATAGAATGGGTCAGTCGGGTTTTTAACGAACTTTTTTCCTATTGGTATTAAGCGAACGCGGAGGCGGTGAAATGAATCGAAAGGTGGGTTTGGTGAGCATAACTTTGCCCAAAACTGGAAGTAAAGGCTGCTTTTTTGGGGTGGGGGGGGTGGGGACTGCTGTAAAATGTGATCACATGACCACAGGACACTACAAACGGCCGTAAATGCAGCCTGGCTGCTGGGTGGCCAAACTCTGATCATGTGACCGCTTCTGATTTGGAAGGACCCCCTTAGGTTGGTCTGTGGGAATTTGGAACAGTTGCTAAGTGATGGGTCCTAGGTTCAGGACTATCTCTATACACTTATTTTCTCCCTAGAAACCTTTCTGCAGCCTTCACACCTCCTATTAACCCCTAAAATGTGTTGACTGGCGAGCCATTGCAACACTAGCCGAAATAAGCAGACTATAACTGAGTGTGCGCTTGATAATAATAATAATAATAATAATAATAATAATAATAATAATAATAATAATAATAATAATAATAATAATAATAATGTTGGAAGGGATCTTGGAGGTCATCTAGTCCAATCCCCTGCTCAGGCAGGAAACCCTACACCAGGTGTCTTCAAACTTGGCCCTTTTATGACTTGTGGACTTCAACTCCCAGAATTCACACTAGCTGAGGAATTCTGGGAGTTGAAGTCGTCCAGTCATAAAAGGGCCAAGTTTGAAGACCCCTGGCTTATATGGTCCATGCTGGCTGAGGAATTCTGGGAGTTGAAGTCCACAAGTCATAAAAGGGCCAAGTTTGAAGACCCCTGGCTTATATGGTCCATGCTGGCTGAGGAATTCTGGGAGTTGAAGTCCACAAGTCATAAAAGGGCCAAGTTTGAAGACCCCTGGCTTCTATGTTCCATGCTGGGAGTTGAAGTCCACCAGTCATAAAAGGGCCTTGTTTGAAGACCCCTGGCTTCTATGGTCCATGCTGGCTGAGGAATTCTGGGAGTTGAAGTCCACCAGTCATAAATGGGCCAGGTTTGAAGACCCCTGCCCTACACCATTTCAGACAAATGGCTGTCCAGTCTCTTCTTAAAAACTTCCAGCGTTGCTCTTTTAGCTGACACAAGTATAATACAGGTGGTCCTCGGTTTGCAACGCTTCGTTCAGTGACCGTTCAAAGTTGCAGCGGCGCTGGAAAAAGTGACTTAAGACATTTTTTTTCAGTTACGGCTTTTGCAGCAACTGACTCGTATTTATGACAGCTGCAGCATCCCAGGGTCACGTGATCCCCTTTTGTGACCGTCTGACAAGCAAAGTCAATGGGGGAAGCCAGATTCACTTAACAACCGTGTCCCTAACTTAACAACTTCAGTGATTTCCCTTAACCACTGTGGGGAGAAAGGTCGTACAATGGGGCAAAAACTCAATTAACAAATGTCTCGCTCAGCAAGAGAAATTTTGGGGCTCAATTGTGGTCGTACGTCGAGAGCTATCAATGATGATGATGATATAATAAAATTGGAAGGGACCTTGGAGGTCATCTAGTCCAACCGCCTGCTCAGACAGGAAACCCTATACCATTTTGATCAAATGGCTGTCCAGTCTCTTCTTAAAAACCTCCAGTGTTGGAGCATTCACCGCTTCTGGAGGCAGGTTGTTCCACTGGTTAGTTGTTCTGTATATTTAGGTGCTAGTCCCTTACGTTTGGTTTCACCCCAGCCAGACAGCCATGCACCAAGTCCATACATCTCTCTAGGTGTCTAGTTTGGCTTAGCATGTTACATGAAACCAGCTCCTTTTGCTCCTCTCGATAGCCATTCCTAAAACGAGACTTCGCACAAAATGCTGATACCGTCAGAAGCCACTCATAAAAGAGAGAAATTGTGGCACCCAATGTATTTATTTACTGGGCCGGTTAAGTCATCGCAGTCAAACAGACTCCGAGCGATGTGCAGTTACCCAAATCTGTAACTTGGCTTAAGCAAAATCAGAACTAAAACCCGCAACGCAATCATACATAAATTGAGGATTTAAGCACTTAAAAGAATCCGCTCCTTTTGCCGAGAAAATATTCATAATAACCCTCCTCTCAAGGCCTTATAGAATAATCTTTTTTTTTTTGGCAGTAAATCGGAAAAAAGGGAGACTATTCTAGAGAAGGGACAATGGCTTCCACAGCTGATCTCTGACTGAGAGGGCAAAGAGTTATTCTCTGATTGAAAAGAGCCCAGCTTTATTTGATTTTATTGGAAACTCAGATTTGACACGGGGAAAACAGTCCTGCAGATAACCAGACCCTGAATTGTGAAGGACTTTAAAGGCAACAAGAGATAGTATACGGGTGCCTTGAGGATATTATTAATCTTGTACTCTTTTGAAGGTCCCAGACATGAAGACAGATAATCCAAACAGACATTTGATAAATTGCTATCCAGAAATTCTTTGATGAAGTCCCTAATGAGTAATTTAGTAGCCTTGAGTTTTTAAAAACGCCAGCTAAATAACAAGAGACAGTAGAAATTAGCAGATGTTTTATTTACAGGCAGTCCTCGATTAAACGACCAAGACAGAGCCCAGAATTTCTGCTGCTAAGTGTGACAGCTGTTTTAAGTGAGTTTTGCCCCTTTTTAAAACCTTTCTTGCTACAGTCGTTAAGCGAATCACTGGGGTTGTTCAGTTAGTAACCGTTGTTGAGTGAGCCTGGCTTCCTCCTTGACTCTGTCGGTCAGAAGATTGCAAATGGGGATCACATGACCCCCTGGGAGGCTGCAGCCGTCATAAGTATGAGTCAAGTTGCCAAGTGTCCAAATTTTGATCATGTGACCCCAGGGAAACTGCAACGGTCGTTAAGTGTGAAGAACGGCTTTAAGTCACTTTGTTCAGGGATGTTGCAAATTCAAACAGTCACTAGACGAACTGTTGTAAGTCGAGGTCTACTTGTATACTGTATATATACCAGGGGAAGGCAACCTTAACTCTTTTATGACTCGTGGACTTCAACTCCCAGAATTCCTGAGCCAGCATGGGGGAACTATGGCCCCTTCATGACTCGTGGACTTCAACTCCCAGAATTCCTGAGCCAGCATGGGGGAACTATGGCCCCTCTCATGACTCGTGGACTTCAACTCCCAGAATTCCTGAGCCAGCATGGGGGAACGATGGCCCCCTCATGACTCGTGGACTTCAACTCCCAGAATTCCTGAGCCAGCATGGGGGAACTATGGCCCCTCTCATGACTCGTGGACTTCAACTCCCAGAATTCCTGAGCCAGCTTGGGGGAACTATGGCCCCCTCATGACTCGTGGACTTCAACTCCCAGAATTTCTCAGTCAGCATGGGGGAACTATGGCCCCTCTCATGACTCGTGGACTTCAACTCCCAGAATTCCTCAGTCAGCATGGGGGAACTATGGCCCCCCTCATGACTCGTGGACTTCAGCTCCCAGAATTCCTGAGCCAGCCTGGGGGAACTATGGCCCCCTCATGACTCGTGGACTTCAACTCCCAGAATTCCTCAGTCAGCATGGGGGAACTATGGCCCCCCTCATGACTCGTGGACTTCAGCTCCCAGAATTCCTGAGCCAGCCTGGGGGAACTATGGCCCCTTCATGACTCATGGACTTCAACTCCCAGAATTAGCTGAGCCAGACTGGGGGAACTATGGCCCCTTCATGACTCGTGGACTTCAACTCCCAGAATTCCTGTGGCAGCATGGAACTACGGCCCCTTCATGACTTGTGGACTTCAACTCCCAGAATTCCTGAGCCAGCATGGGGGAACGATGGCCCCCTCATGACTCGTGGACTTCAACTCCCAGAATTCCTGAGCCAGCATGGGGGAACTATGGCCCCCTCATGACTCGTGGACTTCAACTCCCAGAATTCCTGAGGCAGCATGGGGGAACTACGGCCCCCTCATGACTCGTGGACTTCAACTCCCAGAATTCCTGAGCCAGCATGGGGGAACTATGGCCCCTCTCATGACTCGTGGACTTCAACTCCCAGAATTCCTGAGCCAGCTTGGGGGAACTATGGCCCCCTCATGACTCGTGGACTTCAACTCCCAGAATTCCTCAGTCAGCATGGGGGAACTATGGCCCCTCTCATGACTCGTGGACTTCAACTCCCAGAATTCCTCAGTCAGCATGGGGGAACTATGGCCCCCCTCATGACTCGTGGACTTCAGCTCCCAGAATTCCTGAGCCAGCCTGGGGGAACTATGGCCCCCTCATGACTCGTGGACTTCAACTCCCAGAATTCCTCAGTCAGCATGGGGGAACTATGGCCCCCCTCATGACTCGTGGACTTCAGCTCCCAGAATTCCTGAGCCAGCCTGGGGGAACTATGGCCCCTTCATGACTCATGGACTTCAACTCCCAGAATTAGCTGAGCCAGACTGGGGGAACTATGGCCCCTTCATGACTCGTGGACTTCAACTCCCAGAATTCCTGTGGCAGCATGGAACTACGGCCCCTTCATGACTTGTGGACTTCAACTCCCAGAATTCCTGAGCCAGCATGGGGGAACGATGGCCCCCTCATGACTCGTGGACTTCAACTCCCAGAATTCCTGAGCCAGCATGGGGGAACTATGGCCCCCTCATGACTCGTGGACTTCAACTCCCAGAATTCCTGAGGCAGCATGGGGGAACTACGGCCCCCTCATGACTCGTGGACTTCAACTCCCAGAATTCCTGAGCCAACATGGGGGAACTACGGCCCCCTCATGACTCGTGGACTTCAACTCCCAGAATTCCTGAGCCAGCATGGGGGAACTACGGCCCCCTCATGACTCGTGGACTTCAACTCCCAGAATTCCTGAGCCAACATGGGGGAACTACGGCCCCCTCATGACTCGTGGACTTCAACTCCCAGAATTCCTGAGCCAGCATGGGGGAACTACGGCCCCCTCATGACTCGTGGACTTCAACTCCCAGAATTCCTGAGCCAGCATGGGGGAACTACGGCCCCCTCATGACTTGTGGACTTCAACTCCCAGAATTCCTGAGCCAACATGGGGGAACTACGGCCCCCTCATGACTCGTGGATTTCAACTCCCAGAATTCCTGAGCCAGCATGGGGGAACTACGGCCCCCTCATGACTCGTGGACTTCAACTCCCAGAATTCCTGAGCCAGCATGGGGGAACTACGGCCCCCTCATGACTCGTGGACTTCAACTCCCAGAATTCCTGAGCCAGCATGGGGGAACTATGGCCCCCTCATGACTCGTGGACTTCAACTCCCAGAATTCCTGAGCCAGCATGGGGGAACTACGGCCCCCTCATGACTCGTGGACTTCAACTCCCAGAATTCCTGAGGCAGCATGGGGGAACTACGGCCCCCTCATGACTCGTGGACTTCAACTCCCAGAATTCCTGAGCCAACATGGGGGAACTACGGCCCCCTCATGACTGGTGGACTTCAACTCCCAGAATTCCTGAGCCAGCATGGGGGAACTACGGCCCCCTCATGACTCGTGGACTTCAACTCCCAGAATTCCTGAGCCAACATGGGGGAACTACGGCCCCCTCATGACTCGTGGACTTCAACTCCCAGAATTCCTGAGCCAGCATGGGGGAACTACGGCCCCCTCATGACTCGTGGACTTCAACTCCCAGAATTCCTGAGCCAGCATGGGGGAACTACGGCCCCCTCATGACTCGTGGACTTCAACTCCCAGAATTCCTGAGCCAACATGGGGGAACTACGGCCCCCTCATGACTCGTGGATTTCAACTCCCAGAATTCCTGAGCCAGCATGGGGGAACTACGGCCCCCTCATGACTCGTGGACTTCAACTCCCAGAATTCCTGAGCCAGCATGGGGGAACTACGGCCCCCTCATGACTCGTGGACTTCAACTCCCAGAATTCCTGAGCCAGCATGGGGGAACTACGGCCCCCTCATGACTCGTGGACTTCAACTCCCAGAATTCCTGAGCCAGCATGGGGGAACTACGGCCCCCTCATGACTCGTGGACTTCAACTCCCAGAATTCCTGAGCCAACATGGGGGAACTACGGCCCCCTCATGACTCGTGGACTTCAACTCCCAGAATTCCTGAGCCAGCATGGGGGAACTATGGCCCCCTCATGACTCGTGGACTTCAACTCCCAGAATTCCTGAGCCAGCATGGGGGAACTACGGCCCCCTCATGACTTGTGGACTTCAACTCCCAGAATTCCTGAGCCAACATGGGGGAACTACGGCCCCCTCATGACTCGTGGACTTCAACTCCCAGAATTCCTGAGCCAGCATGGGGGAACTATGGCCCCCTCATGACTTGCCTACCCCTGGTGTACACACACACACACACACACACACACAGAGAGAGAGAGAGAGAGAGAGAGAGAGAGAGAGAGAGAGAGAGAGAGAGAGAGAGAGAGATCATTAAACAACCAGTGACATCAATTCATGCTCCAAAGGTTCTTCAAAATGATATTTTTTTTCATGACTTAAGGAAAATATCAGGGCCGATCAAACTTCAGAGGCCAGGCTGTTCCAAGAACAGATACGCAAACAGAGAAAATTGCTCCGGAGCCTCCCGGCCACTTTATTCACAGGAGTGGGAGAACCACAGACAGACTCGCTTAGTCTAAAGCAGCGCTTCCCAACCAGGGGTGCGAGACGATATTCCCCAAGGGGCGCGAAAAGTTGGGCTTTTCAAAACGGTAGTTCCACGCCTAATCCGTTGCCGTTATTTTGAGCTTTTGTAAGAGGTGCGAGAATATGTCAGAAGCGTCCTAGGCGTGCGGGATATAGAAAAGGTTGGGAACCCCTGGTCTAAAGAAAAAAAGAAATAGGGGAGACAGGATAGCAGCGTTCCGGTATTTGAGGGGCTGCCCCAAAGAAGAGGAGGGGGCCACGTTATTCTCCAGAGCAGCAGAGGGTAGGACGAGAAACGATGGATGGAAGCTGATCGAGGAGAGAAGCAGCCTGGAATTAAGGAGAAACGTCCTGACAGTGAGGACAATTAACCGGTGGAACAGCTTGCCACCAGAAATTGTGGACGCTCCATCACTCTTTTTTAAGAAGAGACTAGACAGCTAATTGAGATCCAACCCCCTGCACAGACAGGAAAGCCTGGCAACCTCGGCTCTTTTATGACTCATGGACTTCAACTCCCAGAATTCCTGAGTCAGCATAGCTGACTCAGGAATTCTGGGAGTTGAAGTCCATGAGTCATAAAAGAGCCGAGGTTGCCTACCCCTGAACTAGACCATTTCAGACAAATGGCTGTCCAGTCTCTTCTTAAAGACTTCCAGCGTTGGAGCATTCACGGCTTCTGGAGGCAAGGAGTTCCACTGGTTAATTGTTCTAACTGTCAGGAAGTTTCTCCTTAGTTCCAGGTTGCTTCTCTCCTTGATGAGTTTCCATGATCCGTTGCTTCTTCTCCTGCCTTCAGGGGCTTTGGAGAATAGCTTGACTGCCTCTTCTTTGGGGCAGCCCCTGAGATACTGGAAGACTGCTATCACGTCCCCCCTAGTCCTTCTTTTCATTAGACTAACTAGACAGAGTTTCATTAAACTAGATAGAACCGGCGTCAAATTTGATAACTAGCTCCACACATCTGTTTACCGACTCCAGATCACTCGGCAGGCCTGCAATTTAACTGGGCTTCATCTCTCCGGCCGCTGGTCCCCTTCGATATGTAAATAATACGCAAGGGAGGTTTGGAGACCTATTAATGACCGGGCAGCCAGAGAAATTGCCTTTTCATGAGCGGGGCAGGCCTCTTAATTCAGCGTGTAAAAAAAATGAAAGATTTATTCCTCTACTGCAGTTTGACCACACACGTTCAAGGAGTGTCTCTTAAAGTAACATTATCTTCGACTGCAAACATGCTTCTCGCTAACAGGCCCAAGCTGGCAGATGTTTGCTGCCCACCCTCGAAGTGGGTGGCAAGCCAAGAAGGAAGGCCGTTGGAAAGGATTCGAATAACCCAAAGCGATGTTCAGGTCATTTTCAAAGGCCGTCCTGATTGATCTCATTGATCTGTTTATTTATTTATTTATTTATGGTTACAGTCTATCTCAGCAGGGGATCCCATAGAACAGGGGTCCCCAACCTGTGGGCCGCGGCCGGTAGTGGGCCTGGGCCACTGGGCCACGGGACAGGACACTTGCGCTAGCGCCATGGCCGCAGGACGCAAAACTGAGCTGCCGCTACACTTTGGGGGCGTGAAAACGGCACCACGGGGCATGAAAGTGGGCGCCACCGCACCATGGGGCACAAAAGCGGGCCACCACCGCATCGCAGGGTGCAAAAAACCGGGGTGCCGCCGCGCTGCAAGGCACAAAAATGGCAGAAACAAGGGGCTGCGCCATGCAAGAACAGGGTAGGGCTAGTGAGCATCACGCGGGCGCTAGCCCAGCCCTGTCCATGCGCGCACGCGCATGTAAAATGCTTCCCCCTCCCTTTTCCTCCGGTCTGCCAACCGACAAAGGTTGGCGACCTCTGCTGTAGAACACCACGGTCAGTGATGCCCAAAGCAACTGAGGGGTCTCAGAGAATAGGCTGTTTACCCCGGGGGTGTCCAACGTTGGGAACTTTTAAGACTCGTGGACTTCAAGTCCCAGAATTCCCCAGCCAGCAAGGTCTTAACGTTGCCAAAGTTGGATACCTCTGGTTTATACAGATCCTGGTCAACCAGGCAAGGAAGACGATCGTTTCTGTCCCCAAATCAGGCCTAAATGAAATTGATAATGATAAAGTTGGAAGGGTCCTTGGAGGTCATCTAGTCCAACCCCCTGCTCAGGCAGGAAACCCTATATACCATTTCAGACAAGTGGCTGTCCAGTCTCTTCTTGAAAACCTCCAGTGTTGGAGCACCCACAACTTCTGAAGGCAAGCCCTTCCACTGAATACAGAATAACAGAGTTGGAAGGGTCCTTGGAGGTCATCTAGTCCAACCCCCTGCTCAGGCAGGAAACCCTATATACCATTTCAGACCAGTGGCTGTCCAGTCTCTTCTTAAAGTCTTCCAGTGTTGGAGCATTCACCGCTTCTGGAGGCAGGTTGCTCCACTGTATTTTTCAAGTCTACATCGCTTTGACGGGGCACAGCCTGCTCCAAAATTTTGCTCTAAAACTTAGGTAGTGCAAAAAATTAGAAGCTGAATGGTTCCCCCCCTCCCCCCCATAATTAAAGCCTTGCTACTTCTTACTTCCTTAAGACACCGTCTTTCTTCAGATCTCAGTCTTACAGATAAAGCTTTCTTTGGCTCCTGACGACTTGGTGGACTTGTTGGCCACTCATCCAAGGGACCAGAGCTACACTAATATCGAAGAAATGGTGCAACAGAACCATTAAAGAAAGGATGCAAAAGCAGGGACGAAAGGAAATGTGAACGTAAAAATAGCTTTTTAATTATTTTAAACACAGGCAGTCCTCGACTTTACAACAGCTCATTTGGTGACGGTTTCAAAGTTACAACGGCACGGGGAAAAAGTGACGTAAGGCCGTTTTCCCACAGTTACGACCTTTGCAGCTTCCCCCGTGGTCACGCGAACAAAAATCAGACGCTTGGCACCCGGCTCATACTTACGACCGCTGCTGTGTCCCAAGGCTCACGTGTTCCCCCCTTTTTTGCGGCCTTCTGACAAGGAAACTCAATAGGGAAGACTAATTTATCCATTGCGGCGGTTCACTTTGCGACTGTGGCAAGAAAGGTCGTGAAACGGGTCGAAGCTTGCTGAGCAAGTGTCTCGCTTAACAGCGAAAACGTTGGGCCTCCGTTGCGGTCGTAAGCCAAGGACTGTCTGTAATGAAATTGAATTGTTGAATTGTCCCACGACATATGGGCCGCGTTGAGCCAGCTACGGTGAGCTGGCTGTGGCACATTGGCCGCGACGGGTTTTCCCATTCCGCTCGTCGGAAACTTAACTGGGGATTCGTTTTATGTACCCCGAGTGTTTCCTTAAAAAAGGCGTCGGAATCAAACCCGTTGGGCCGTGGGTTGGTTGCAAAAAGCAGTGACCTGCACCGCATCTTACATGGAAACAATCCGGTGCGCGTCGGGCTGCTGAAATTAGCACAGCACGATCTGCACTTTCCCAATAAGGCTGTTCCCATTTGTGTGTGTGTGTGTGTGTGTGTGTGTGTGTGTATGTTCTACTTTGGAATTAAAGTTCACTTTTATCTTGATCGCTGGCCACATCTTAAGCTTGTTTATGGCCAAAGTTTTGCTCAAGAGCGCTGGGGTTTTGTGGGGGCTCCCCTCCACCTTTTTGAATGTCGCTGGCTTGGCTTACTTAGATCAAGAAGCCAGAGATAAGCTATCCTGGCCTGATAAGACAATGTCCAGAGGGTGCCTGTTGGACTTGGAACCTACAAGGAGTCTTGTGTGTGTTGTAATTCCGCCCCCCCCCCACACACACACTGTTCTTGCAGCCTAGCAAGATTCTCATCCGCTCGGCTGATTTAGGTTGCAAAGTACAGAAGGGAAAGAGGTGGGTTGTTAGGATCATAGGATCACAGAGCTGGGAAGGACCTTGCAGATCTTGTAGTCCAGGGGTCCCCAACCTGTGGACCGTGGCTGGGTAGTGGGCTGTGGGCTGCTGGCCACCGGGCCGCGGGACAAGCTGGCCAGCGTGTGCACACGTGCGCACCCACCCACTCGTACTAGCGCTGTGGCTGCGGAGCATGAAACCTGGACGCTGCGCCACACGGTGCAAAAACAGGCTGATGCCACGCTGCGGAGTGAATAAACGGGCCGATGTCACGGCACACCGTGCAAAAACGGGCCGATGCTGTGCCGCGGGGTGCAAAAATGGGCCAACGGTGCACCGCGGGGTGCAAAAACGGGACGCCGCACTGCACGAAAATAATTTCCTTTTTTCAGCCAAGCCAGGATCCCAAATACGAAAGGTTGCTAGGGTTAGGCAGCTTGGCTGGGATCAGAAGTCTCCTCTGTTGGACGAAAATTGGAGAGACAATGTGAAAAGGAAGGTCTTAATTCCAGCGAAGGAAGTCTGGTGCCGGGTGATAACGGGGAATCCAAGGGGACGTTTAGAGGTCGGGGCATAGCGAAGTGGGAAAAGCACGGCAAATCACAACTCCGCAACCTCCCGTCGGACGCGTTACTTAAAAACTTCCAGTGTTGGAGCATTCATGAATTCTGGAGGCAAGCTGTTCCACTGGTTAATTGTCCTCACTGTCAGGAAGTTTCTCCTTAATTCCAGGTTGCTTCTCTCCTTGGTGAGTTTCCATCCGTTGCTTCTTGTCCTGCCTTTGGGCGCTTTGGAGAAGAGCTTGACTGCCTCTTCTTTGGGGCAGCCCCTGAGATACTGGAAGACTGCTATCCTGTCCCCCCTGGTCCTTCTCTTCATTAAACTGGACATACCCAATTCCAGCAACCGTTCTTGATATATGTTTTAGCCTCCAGTCCCCTGATCCTCTTTGTTGCTCTTCTCTGCACTCTTTCCAGAGTCTCAACATCTGTTTTACATCGTGGTGACCAAAACTGGATGCCGTATTCCAAGTGTGGCCTTACCAGGGCGTTGTAAAGTGGTATTAATCCTTCACGTGATCTGGATCCTATCTCTCTCTTAACGCAGCCTAGCACTGCCTTGGCTGTTTTGGCAGCTGCCGCACACTACGTCTTGAATTAATCGTCGCTGTACGAACCCAACCGCCGTGCAATTTTGCCTATATTTTTATTGATTACATTTTTGTTCCGCTTTGATTACTTCACAAAGGTAGTCCTCGGCTTACAACCCTTCATTTAGTGACCCCGGTCCAAGTTACAACAGCAATGAAAAAAACAGTTTTTCACGCTTAACGACCGTTCCGACGTCCCCGGGGTCACCTGATCAAAATTCAGACGCTTGGCAACCGGCTCACATTTACGACGGTGGCCGCGTCCCCGGGGGTGTCACGTGACCCCATTTTGCGACCTTCTGACAAGCAAAGTCAATGGGGGAGGGGAAGCCAGATTCATTTAATGACCGTACCGTATCGCTAATTTAACAACTGCACGGGTGGCCTTAACCGCTGGGGCGAGAAAAGTCGGGAAATGGGGCAAAGCTCACAGAACGACTGTCTCGCATAGCAGCGGAAATGTTGGGCTCCATTGCGGTCAAGGACCTAGCTCTCATTGCGGCTGATGTTTTTAATTTTCTCTCGGTGATAAAATAGCAAGGGAGCTACGTGAAAACAGTCTACTCCTCCCTTTCGTTCACATTTACATCACGTCAAGCTTATTTCCTTTTCTTAAGTCAAAAATTGGCCCTGGGCTCGTCTGGCTGCCTGCAAAAAGCATTATTCCAAATCGCTTTAACATCAAAGAAATTTAGTGAAATGCTAGCCTTTAAAACTCGAGCTGGGCAGGCAGAAGAGGAAGGAACTGGAGAATTGCTGTCCCGTCTGAAAAATTGCTTTTGGATAAGGGGGGGGGGGGGGCAAGGTTAAGACGGCTGTCTCATTAAACTTTGCAACTCTCTGGATAAACGATTAGGAGGAGATTTGTTGGGGATGTTGATGGAAGCTTTTCAGACCGGCCATAACTCAGGCCGCTTAATTCTCGCTTTTGCGGAGGGGGGACGGCCTCTTGCAGACTGCTTCGATGGAGCTTATTGCTGCATTCACCCGAGTCTTACGGGCTTGTTTAACAAATCATGTCTGAAATAAACTTGGCTTTGTCTTCTGAGCAAAGGGCATCCATTAGCTGAGTAGGATGGACACGTTTGGGGACACCTTTTGGGCCTAGTTTTGTTGAAGGAAAAGTCTTCATCGTGGTTCAGTCCAAGCCGGGAATAAACAACACGGCGACCGCTTTAGAAAGAAGGTTGCAGTTTATTGAAGACGAGAGCCAGACAGGAAGATGGCTGTGGAAGAAAAGAGAGTGAGCACATGTACGGAGTGGGTTTTTATACCGTCTGGAGCCTTTTGCTTGGAGTTGTTTCTGTGGCATGAACTTTGACCTGAGTCTGAGTGTGCCCCTTTGGCATCTGTGGGTTAATCCTATTATGTCCCGTCTTAGAGTTTGGGTGGGGTATGTAGGTTTTTCTTAATCTTCTAGCTGGGGGCCTCCAACCTTCCTGAATGGATTATTTACACCTGCATTTCTACAGAGCTGGTTTCTGCTTTTTGCCTTTTCGTACTGTCCATGGTCTTCCTGTGGTCTTCCCAGTTGCAATGTATGGCTGTGAAAGTTGGACCATAAGGAAGGCCGAGCGCCAAAGAATGGAGGCCTTTGAACTACGGTGCTGGAGAAGACTCCTGCGAGTCCCTTGGACTGCGAGGCCATCAAACCGGTCGGTCCTAGAGGAGATCCACCCTGACTGCTCTTTAGAAGGCCAGATCCTGAAGCGGAAACTCAAATCCTTTGGCCACCTAATGAGAAGGAAGGACTCACTGGAGAAGAGCCTCATGCTGGGAAAGGCGGAGGGCAAGAGAAGAAGGGGACGACAGAGAAGGAGGTGGCTGGATGGAGTCCCTGAAGCAGGAGGCGTGAGCCTCAATGGACTCCAGAAGATGGTGGAGGACAGGAAGGCCTGGAGGATCGTTGTCCATGGGGTCACAATGGGTCGGACACGACTTCGCAGCTAACAACAAGTTTCTGCTTGTGGGAGGGAGACTTGGGACTATTAAGAAAAAAACTGGGCCTGCTTTTCTGCCTCTTTAAGATCCTTTGAGGAAATATATTTTTTTGCCCTTTTAATATTTGCTTCTCTGGGGGGGGGGCTGACTTCCCACACTAGGGAGCGGCTGCCTTAATCTTCATGCAAAATATGCATTTATTTCTTGATTTTTTTTATCCCGCCCCTCTCCTCTACAAGGTGACTCTGGGCAGTGTAAGATTCAGCGGTAGTCCTGGGCTTAGGACCCTTTGTTAGTGGCCGCTTGAAGTCACTGGTAGTCCTCGACTTAACAATCAACTCGGTTAGTGACCGTTCGAAATTGCAAGGGCGCTGAAAAAAAGGGACTTACGACTGTTTTTTCACCCTTAACGACCGTTGCGGCATCTCCGTGCTCACGGGATCAAAATTTGTCCGCTTGGCAACTTGACTCACGTTTATGATGGTCGCGGCATCCCGGGGTCACGTCATCCCTCTTCTGGGAAGTCAGATTCACTTAACAACCGTGTTACTAACTGTTAACTACTGCAGCGATTCGCTTAAGAGCGGTGTCAAGAAAGGTCGTAAAATGGGGCCAAACTCGCCGAACAAGTGTCTCACTTAGCAACGGAAGTGTTCAGCTCCTCTGTGGTCGTAAGTCAAAAGACTGCCTGTATACCAGAACTGAAAAGTCCTCACCCTTATGGCCATCACAATGTCCCTGCAGTAATGTGCCGGGCAATTTAGGAACTTGGTAACTGGCAGCTCTTTATTTATTTTTTTAATTTATTGATGGGTTGGAACCCCCGCCTTTATTACTTTTCCAAATAAACTCAAGGTGGCAAACGTGACCATCCCACCGTTCTCCTTTCTATTTGGCACCGCAGCCTATTTACAACAGGGAGCTTTGAACAAGCAAAGTCAGTAGGGGGGGGGGAACCCGTGTGATTGACTTAACAACTGGCAAAAGTTGGGGAAAAAAAACTTTGAAAATCGGGCAGTGCCAATTTAACAGCCATCTCACTTAGCAACGGCGGGTCCAATTATAGCCGTAAGTCCAGGACCACCCGTAGGTATCCTTGAAGCAGAGATTTGTGGTTTATGAAAAGTTGAAAGAGTTGTCAGTAATACAGTGAGGCCGGTCAGATTTTGCATCTTAAGTATTAGGTGAAGGAACATTTTGAGTTTATTTTGCATTTTTTTTGGGGGGGGGGGGTGTCAAGCTCTATGGCTATTCTCGGTGTTAAGTCCTCCTCCGTTTTTACTACACAACTTTCACAAGCGAAGTATTCTCTCTGATGTCTAATCCCGCAGGAGCTATTTTGATAGGCTGTTCCAAGTGTGGGACATTTAGAAATTGTAAACCACATTAACTCAATTTTTTTATGACTGCAATTGCGGCCCACCGAATTAAACACAACTGGCTGTGTTCACAGATCCAGCTGAGCTACGTAGTTTACAAATGGCGAGGGCTAGATTTACACGGTATGCTGAGCGAAATCTAAAACACACTTTAGCTAAGGGTGATATTCAAATCCAGCCTCTGCCCATGAATTAGCCCTCTTGTTTAAGCTAAATCATTACAGACTTAAAAAAAAAAGGCTGTCTAATTTAACCGACTACTTGGTACAGCATCTGCTAACTATTTCAGACAGCTGCTGTAACTTAAATTAGCATTTCGAGTTATTGGGAAAAGAAATAGCAGACCGAAACAAAAGCAGCTGAAGAAATGGCATAGCAAATTGAATTCTGCACAGCCAGGCAGATCCTCACTGTGTATAGGATCAGGAACAGGATAGGAACAAGTAAGAACTAGTTTTTGTTCTTACATAGTTTGTGGCGTAGTCTGCCGAAAGTTTAGACTGGATTTGGCATATTTTAATCCACCAGTTGGGTCTTTCCCAAGGACCCCGGATAGGAAGATGCTTGATGGTGTTCGAGGTAAGAATAATAATAAGTTGGAAGGTACCTTGGAGGTCATCTAGTCCAACCCCCTGCTCAGGCAGGAAACCCTACACCATTTCAGACAAATGGCTGTCCAGTCTTTAAAAACTTCCAGTGTTGGAGCACCCACAACTTCTGGAGGCAGGTTGTTCTCACTGTTGGGAAGTTTCTCCTTAGTTCTAGGTTGCTTCTCTCTTTGGTTAGTTTCCTTCCGTTGCTTCTTGTCCTGCATATATATTATATTATATATTACTATTATTAAACCTATATGCCGCCTATCTCCCCAATAAGGTGAATCTGGGTGGCTTAAAAATCGTAAAAAGGTAAATAGAAAAAGTTAAAATTTTATATGTCTCCCCATGATAAAGGAAATTGATTTTTTTTAAAAAAAAATGCGTCAAAGGGATGAGCAACTAAATGTGTTTTAACTGATTGACAGCTCATACAGGCAATCCTTGACTTACAGTCATAAAGGAGTCTGCCAATTAATGGTTATAAATTACAGATCATAAAGCGACCTTTGTTTGCGGCGGACATTAAGCAAAGCCGTTGTTCACTGCGGGGTGTTGCTGCCGATCATCAGAAGTAAACGCCGGTGTCCACAAAACCGCCTTAAATCGAGGCCACATAACTGCGGGATGCTGCAGACAGCCTTAAATGCCGACCAATCGCTGGGCACCCAAGTACGGTCACGTGACAGCCGTCTCTAAGTGATCCGTCATAAGTCGAGGACAACTTGTCACATGCCACTGTTTTCGAACCATACTTCCCTGCCTTTTCGGTCTTGTAAAAACTGGGATTTCAGACTATATTCTTGCGAAGAACCCAGATTTATTGTTGTCTTTGAGGATTTTTTTTTTCTTCCAATGTTTCCTCTGTCGCAGGTAAGCTTAGGTGGTCCTCAACTTACGTCTACCACTGGGCCCACAATTTCCGTTGCTAACCGAGAAAGTTGTTAAGTGAGTTTTGCCCCATTTTTACGACCTTTCTGCCCACGGTTGTTAAGCGAATGACTGGGGTTGTTTAGTTAGTAACCCGGTTATTAAGTCAATCTGGCTTCCCAACTTGATTTTGTATGTTGGAAGGTCGCAAAAGGGGATCGCTTGACCCCCTCCAGGCTGCTGTGACCATCATAAATATGAACCAGTTGCCAAGGGCCCAAATTTTGATCACATGACCACGGGGATGCTGCAACGGTCGTAAGTGTGAAAAACGGTCATAAGTCACCTGGAACTAAGGATATATTTCCTGACAGTTAGGACAACTAACCAGTGGAACAGCCTGCCTCCAGAAGTTGTGAATGCTCCAACACTGGAAGTTTTTAAGAAGAGACGGGACAGCCATTTGTCTGAAAGGGTTTCCTACTTGAGCAGGGGGTTGGATTAGATGACCTCCAAGGTCCCTTCCAATTCTATTCTATTCTATTCTATTCTATTCTATTCTATTCTATTCTATTCTATTCTATTCTATTCTATTCTATTCTATTCTATTCTATTCTATTCTATTCTATTCTATTCTATTCCCTATTTTCTTTTTCTATTCTATTCTATTCTATTTCATTTTATTCCTTCTCACTGGAGAAGAGCCTAATGCTGGGAAAGGTGGAGGGCAAGAGAAGAAGGGGACGACAGAGAATGAGGTGGCTGGATGGAGTCACTGAAGCAGGAGGCCTGAGCTTAAATGGACTCCAGGAGATGGTGGAGGACAGGAAGGCCTGGAGGAACGTTGTCCATGGGGTCGTGATGGGTCGGACACGACTTCTCAGCTAACATTAACAATTCTATTCCCTATTTTCTTTTCTTTTCTTTTCTTTTCTTTTCTATTCTATTCTATTCTATTCTATTCTATTCTATTTCATATTTTCTATTCTATTCTATTTACTCTACTCTAGTCTACTCTACTCTACTCTACTCTACTCCATTCTTCGCTGCCATTGTAACTTTGAATGATCGCTAAGTCGAGGACTGTCTATACCGTCAGAAGGAGACTTCTCTTTTCAGCAGACTTAACCACCCGAGTCCGATAAATTTGTCTGATGGCATTCTGGTTTTTCCTGCCCGGCTCGGCTCCCTCGGTGCCCATTAACTCCGAAGGGGAGAGGGCGGAGTAGGTTAAACAAACAAGCCGGGATCCCAGCCAGCCGAAAGGAACTTGCTGTTGAAGGCTCTTTAGAGAGGCAAAGCAGAAATTAGAAAAAAATAATAATAATAATAGTAATAATAACCAGATGGCATAAATATCACATCGAGTTGCTCCGGCTAGACTGGGCAGCCTCCAATCTCAACAGAGGTACGGAATGCGCCATTTCCAAAGCCCCCAAGAGGGATTTGCTGATGTCTGCTTTAGCACCATTTGCATTTTCAACCTGATCTTTGCCGGGTAATGAAGAAAGAAATGATAAAAACAGAAGCCACGATTAAACCATACAGAGGGCTGTGTGGAACCACAGCGGTAAGGTGTCTCTGGAAAATATCCAGGTCAGGGTTTATCCCAAAGGTGGTTTTTCCAAAAGGGAACTGGCTTTTCTTGGGGGGGGGGGTGGTCTTTTCTTCGAACACGTTTAGCTTCTTATCCAAGGGGCGTCTTCAATTCGGTTCTGAAGAATTGTCTTTTTTTTTTTTTAAACATGTTTGAGACTCTGGAAAAACAAAAAGTGCAGAGAAGAGCAACGAAGATGATTAGGGGGAATTGAAGGCTGAAACATGCCAATAATGGTTGCTGGAATTGGGTATGTCTAGTCTGAAGGGACACGGTGGCTCAGTAGGTTAAGACGCTGAGCTTGTTGATCAGAAGGTCGGCAGTTTGGCGGGTCGAATCCCGAGTGAGCAGAGTGAGCGCCTGTTACTCGTCCCAGCTTCTGCCAACCTAGCAGTTCAAAAGCACGTAAAAAGGCAAGTAGAAAAATAGGGACCGCTCCGGTGGGAAAGGTAACAGCGTTCCGTGCGCCTCTGGCGTCTAGTCATGCCGGCCACATGACCACGGAGACGTCCTCGGACAAGCGCCGGCTCTTCGGCTTTGAAACGTAGATGAGAACCGGCCCCTAGAGTCGGAAACGACTAGCACGCATGTGCGGGCGAACCTTTACCTTTACCTTTTACTAGTCTGAAGAAGAGAAGGACCAGGGGTGAGATGATAGCAGTCTTCCAATATTTGAGGGTGTTGAAGGAAAAGTCTTCATCGTGGTTCAGTCCAAGCCGGGAATGAACAACACGGCGACCGCTTTAGAAAGAAGGTTGCAGTTTATTGAAGAGCAGAGCCAGACAGGAAGATGGCTCTGGAAGAAAAAAGAGAGCGAGCACATGTAAGGAGTGGGTTTCTATACCGTCTGGAGCCTTTTATTTGGAGTTGTTTCCTGTTCTTGTTTGAGGCTTTGTATTCCCTGTGTCGTGTATTTTGACCTGTGTCCCTTTGGCATCTGTGGGTTAATCCTATTATGTCCCGTCTTAGAGTTTGGGTGGGGTATGTAGATTTTAGGTGTCTTTGTCTTCTTAATATTCTAGCTGGGGGCCTCCAACCTTCCTGAATGGATGATCACATCTGCATTTCCACAGAGCTGGTTTCTGCTTGGGGGAGGGAGACTTGGGTCTATGAAGAAAAAACTGGGCACGCTCTTCTGCCTCTTTAAGATCCTTTGAGGAAATACGATATTTTGCCCTTTTCATATTTCCTTCTCCGGGGGGGAGGTGGGGGCTGACTTCCCACAAGGGGCTGCCCCAAAGAAGGCAGGGGTCCACCTCTTCTCCAAAGCACCCGAAGGCAGGACAAGAAGCAACGGATGGAAACTAATCAAAGAGAGAGCCAATCTATAACCCAGGAGAACTTTCCTGACAATTAGAACAATTAATTAATCAGTGGAACAACCTGCCTCCAGATGTTGTGGATGCTCCAGTATTGGAGGTTTTTAAGAAGGGATTTGTCTGAAATGGTGTAGGGCAGGGATAGGCAACCTCGGCTCTGTTATGACTCGTGGACTTCAACTCCCAGAATTCCCGAGTCAGCTGACTCAGGAATTCTGGGAGTTGAAGTCCATGAGTCATAAAAGAGCTGAGGTTGCCTACCCCTGGTGTACGGCAAGGGTCTTCAAACTCGGCCCTTTTATGACTCGTGGACCTCAACTCCCAGAATTCCTCAGCTAGGCATGCCTGGCTGAGGAATTCTGGGAGTTGAAGTTCACAAGTCATAAAAGAGCTGAGGTTGCATACCCCTGGTGTAGGGCAAGGGTCTTCAAACTCAGCCCTTTTATGACTCGTGGACCTCAACTCCCAGAATTCCTCAGCCAGGCATGCCTGGCTGAGGAATTCTGGAAGTTGAAGTTCACGAGTCATAAAAGAGCTGAGGTTGCCTACCCCTGGTGTAGGGCAAGGTTCTTCAAACTCGGCCCTTTTATGACTCGTGGACCTCAACTCCCAGAATTCCTCAGCCAGGCATGCCTGGCTGAGGAATTCTGGGAGTTGAAGTCCACGAGTCATAAAAGGGCCGAGTTTGAAGACCCCCGATGTAGGGTCTCCTTGCTTGAGCAGGGGGTTGGACTAGAAGACCTCCAAGATCCCTTGCAGCGTGGGGATGCTGCAAAGGTCGCGAAAAACAGTCCTAAGTCGCCGTTTTCATTGCCGTCATAACTTTCGTACGGTCATTAAGTGGACTGTTGCAAGCTCATATTCCAGGTTTAATCCTCCGTTTCGACGTGCTGAGAAAGCAGCCAAAACCTTTTGCTAGAACTCTTCAAACTCTCTGGGCTTTCAAAGCGTTTTACCCTCACGGATTTAGCACGTCGTGGTGGCTGCTCGGATCTCATTTCCCCACGTTACGTGACGCTTAAGCTACGATACGGGTTTTCGGTGCTCGGTTAACTCTAGGTGTCACGTGTTCGGTGCTCGGTTAACTCTAGGTGTCACGTGGCGAATACATCGGTTTTGTTAGCCCTGATTTATTGGGTTGTAGGGATGCAGGCCCTCCCCCTCCCTCCCTCGTCCTTTGGACTTGCACGGGACCTTTTTCCTTTCTGGCTTGAATTTCCAATTATTCAGGAACGAGCCGAATTTTGTGCTTGCTTGGATCAGAGGCAGACACCCCATTCTGGGCTCCACAGCTGGGCCTTAAACCTGAACTGAACTGAAGATCATATAATAATATAACCAAGTTTGCAAGGGATCCAGTTCTCCTCCACCCCGCTTCCCAGCCTTTGAAGTCGGCAACGTGGAGATTGATGGCTTCAACAGCCGGCTGGTAGAAAAAAAGGCAGCCCATAATAGACCTCAACAGGCGCTCAGGATCTTCCTGTTCAATCCCAAACTGATTGCAGTTTCCCCACTAAAGGAAGTAGTGCCATTGTTCGGTCTCTTCCTGGAGTAAATATTTTGGAGGGCCTAATTTTCATAAGAGGCTTATGGCCAGTCTAGATATACATGTATTAAAAAAAAGGACTGGGGGGGGGCGGGGGGGGGAAACATGATAGTAGTATTCCAGGATTTGAGGGGCTGCCACAAAGAAGAGTAAGTGGGAGAGGTCAACTTGCTTTCCAAAGCTCCTTGAAGGCAGGACGAGAAAGAATGGATGGAAGCCGATCAAGGAGAGAAGCAAACCAGGAATTAAGGAGAAACTTCCTGAGAGCGAGGACAATTAACCAGTGGAACTACTTGCCTCCAGAAATGGTGGGTGCTTCGTCACTGGAGGCTTTTAAGAAGAGACTGGACAGCCTCTTGTCCGAAATGGTAGAGGTCTCCTGCTTGAGCAGGGGGTTGGACTAGATGACCTCCAAGGTCCCTTCCAGCTCCATTTTGATTAAATTGATTGAAGAGATAGATAGATAGATAGATAGATAGATAGTCAGAAATTGTGGGTGCTCACTGGAGGTTTTTAAGAAGAGACTGGGCAGTCACTTACTTGAAATTTATTTTTTTTATTTTTATTTATTTTAATTCCATTTATATCCCGCCCTTCTCCGAAGACTCAGGGCGGCTTACAAGCTTAGCAGTAGCCTTCATTCTATGTATATGCCTGCTTATTAGGGCTTTCACACCCCCCCCAAGCGGCATTATTACAAAGTCAGCTTAATTGCCCCCAACAATCTGGGTCCTCATTTTACCTACCTGGGAAGGATGGAAGGCTGAGTCAACCTTGAGCCTGGTGGGACTCGAACCTGCACTAATTGCAGGCAGCTGGGGTTACTTAAGGAGGCATTAGCCCACTGCTCCACTGCTCCAATGGTAGAGGGTTTCCCGCCTGAGCAGGGGGTTGGACTAGAAGACCTCCGAGGACCCTTCCAGCTCTGTTCCGATTGACTTTTGCTGGAAAGAGCTGTGAGCATTTCACCCTTGCGACCGTTGGTCCCGTGATTTACATTCGGGCGCTTGGCAACTGACTCACACTTCTGACGGTGGCAGCGTCCCGGAGTCCTGCGATTTCCCCTTTGGCGACCTTCTGACCAGCAAAGTCAATTGGGGAGGCAGACCCGTTTCACTTAGCGACCGCGTTACCGACTGAACAACTGCAGCGATTCACTTAAGAGGAAGAGCGGCAAGGAACCTCGTAAGACACGGGGCCGAGCCCCCTTGACAAATGTCTCCCTTAGCGAACAGAAAGGTTGGGCCTCCTTTGCGGTCGTAAGTTTGAGGACCCAGCTGAAACGATGCCTCCCCAGGGGAAGGCAGCGAGGCGCGATCAATTTCAGACACTTTTCTCGGCCTCCTTCGAAGTCATTTGAAGCCGTTGGAAAGCTTCCTCTTAATTATTAAGCGTAAATGATGGAATTGCCGGCCTGATTTATCCCTTTTAATTATTTGATCTTGAACACCGCTCAGCTCCTCGACGTCTTCCGGCAGCTTTCCGAGAATTGGAACAACTTGAACGAGGTTATGGGTGGCATCAATTAGACGCCTGGCACCATTGCTGGCACTGAAGTGGGACCACACGTAAATCTTACTCCCAGCCTGCTATCCCAGTCCCTATCAAGACTCTGCAATTTTATAACCGGTTTCCCTTTTTTTAAAAAAAAAATTTTTTTTCCACCTCTGGAGATAACTGTCTTCCAATTTGGGAACTGTCTTTCTGTCCTAAGATATAAAACAAGAGTCTTTCATACTGCATCCAGTTTGAATCACCACGATGTAAAAAAAAGGCTGCATCAACAGAGGGATAGAATCGAGACCACGTGAAGTGTTAATAGCACTTTACAAGGCCTTGGTAAGGCCACACTTGGAATATTTGCATCCAGTTTTGGTCACCATGATGTAAAAAAGACGTTGAGACTCTAGAAAGAGTGCAGAGAAGAGCAGCAAAGAGGATCAGGGGACTGGAGGCTAAAACATATAAGGAACGGTTGCTGGAATTGGATATGTCTAGTTTAATGGAGAGAAGGAGGAGGGGTGACATGATAGCAGTCTTCCAGTATCTCAGGGGCTGCCCCAAAGAAGAGGCAGTCAAGCTATTCTCCAAAGCGCCCAAAGGCAGGACAAGAAGCAACGGATCATGGAAACTCATCAAGGAGAGAAGCAACCTAGAGAACTAAGGAGAAACTTCCTGACATTGAGAACTAAATTAACCAGTGGAACTCCTTGCCTCCAGAAGCCGTGAATGCTCCAACACTGGAAGTATTTAAGAAGAGACTGGACAGCCCTTTGTCTGAAATGGTATAGGCTTTCCTGCCTGAGCAGGGGGTTGGACTAGATGACCTCCAAGGTCCCTTCCGACTTTATTGTTGTTGTTATTATTGTTTCAAACAACTCCGACCTAACACGATACTAGCTTTCTTGGGCGTTCCTTCTCTTTCTGTGGTTGGAATAAAAAAAGCATATACAGGCAGTCCTCCCCTTAACGTCAGAAGGGAGCCCAAAATTTAAGTGGCTAAGCTTGCGAAGTGAGTTTCGCCCCGTTTTTACGACGCTTTTTGTCACATTTGTTAGCTGAATCGTTGCAGCTGTTCAGTTAGTAACACAGTCGCTAAGCGAATCTGGCTCCCCCCCCCAAATTGACTTTGCTTATCAGGAGGTCGCCAAAGGGGGATCACGTGACAACCCCCCTCTCCCCCAGGACACTGCGACTGTCATAAAACGCGAGTCAGTCGTCAAGCGTCCAAATATAAATCGCCTGATCCTGGGATGTGCAATTTTATCATGTGTGAAAAAAATGCTCTTAAGTGGCTTTTTTCCCCCCAGTCTGTTGTAACTTTGAACCGTCACTAAATGAGCTGTTGTAAGTTCAAGGACTGCCCGTATAGAACACACGCTCTTTTTGCTTGCCTCAACCGTATGCAAATAAACAGGAAAAAAAACCCAACTTGTCTGTCCACAGGTATCCTTTGCGGCGAGGAAGTTCCTTCACATTCCTAACTCCGGGATCCCAGTGGGACTTTACCCTGGTAAGTGAAAGTAAATTAACTCACTGCTTCATTCCAGTGGGACTTTACTCTGGTAAGTGAAAGTAAATTAACTCACTGCTTCATTTTGTTTGCCCACTTGGTCCGTATTTGTGCTACAGACACTCTCCATGCAACACTGCAGGCAGAACTGGAATTACAGCAATGCTTCTCAGCCCTGGAATTCTGGGTGTTGAAGTCCACCCCTCTTAAAGCAAGCCGGCTGAGGAATTCTGGGAGTGGAACTCCACCCATCTTAAAGCAAGCCGGCTGAGGAATTCTGGGAATTCAAGTCCACCCCTCTTAAAGCATGCCGGCTGGGGAATTCTGGGTGTTGAAGTCCATCCCTCTTTAAAGCATGTTGGCTAGGGAATTCTGAGAATTGGAGTCCACCCTTCTTAAAGCATGCCGGCTAGGGAATTCTGGGAATTGGAGTCCACCCCTCTTAAAGCGTGCCGGCTAGGGAATTCTGGGAATTGGAGTCCACCCCTCTTAAAGCATGCCGGCTGGGGAATTCTGGGTGTTGAAGTCCATCCCTCTTAAAGCATGCTGGCTAGGGAATTCTGGGAATTGGAGTCCACCCCTCTTAAAGCGTACCGGCTAGGGAATTCTGGGAATTGGAGTCCACCCCTCTTAAAGCGTGCCGGCTAGGGAATTCTGGGAATTGGAGTCCACCCCTCTTAAAGCATGCCGGCTGGGGAATTCTGGGTGTTGAAGTCCATCCCTCTTAAAGCATGCTGGCTAGGGAATTCTGGGAATTGGAGTCCATCCCTCTTAAAGCGTACCGGCTAGGGAATTCTGGGAATTGGAGTCCACCCCTCTTAAAGCGTGCCGGCTGGGGAATTCTGGGAATTCAAGTCCATCCCTCTTAAAGCAGGCTGGCTGGGGAATTCTGGGAGCTGAAGTCCTCCCATCTTAAAGCAAGCCGGCTGAGGAATTCTGGGAATTCAAGTCCACCCCTCTTAAAGCATGCCGGCTAGGGAATTCTGGGAATTGGAGTCCACCCCTCTTAAAGCGTGCCGGCTGGGGAATTCTGGGTGTTGGAAGTCCACCCCTCTTAAAGCGTGCCAGCTGGGGATTTCTGGATGCTGAAGTCCACACAACTTAATGGGTGGCTGATTAGAAGAGTGGAAGCTTAAGGAATGGTTGCAGGAATTGAAGTCCACCCCTCTTAAAAACATACTGGCTGAGGAATTCTGGGTGTTGAAGTCCACCCCCCTTCACGTTGCCACGTTTGAGAAATACGGAACTAGCTATCTTCATAGCTTTCAGCAGAGCCCTCCATGTCAGCTTCTCCGTCCCACTCCTTTCTCTTTAATTGCTGGCAGTCCTTTCATCTTGTAAATCAACGCAGCTTTCCCCCCCCCTTGATCCTCCACAATAGCAGAGGTTTTTTTTTAAAAATTACACAACTGTATGATCTTGGCTACCCTGCCTTCGTCCTGTGGTCAGAGAGAGGCTGTTCTTCAAGGCAGTGATCCTAATCTACTGCCGTAGCCCGAAAAAAAGAAAAAGAAAAAAATTAGAAATTATTTTTTCCCCCTTGTTTTACGGCACCCTTCGAATTAAAAAAAAGCATGAAAACCAGGAACAGTTCAGTTGTGTAGCTCTGATGTTTCAAGGCCTTTATGCCAGGATGGATTACATGTACACTGTAATATTTCACACGCTTTGGAATATGTAGGAAGAAAAACTGGGATCCGGCTGGCCTAATCGGTGTCTTCAGCCCGCTGGGTTTGCGTGGCTGTAAAAGAAGCAAATTAAACTCGGGATGAGGAGAATTGAACTTCTTCGTTAACTCGAAATTACCCGTCACTCCAAGTCTGGTCCTGACATGCCTTGCTAAAGAGATGCCTGTTCAGTATCTATGAATAAGGAGGGATTAATAATTCTTGGAATTAGACGGTTTCTGCACACTTCGGATAAGTTTCCTTGAGAACTATTCTGCTGAGGCTTTAACTAAGCCTGGGGTTCACCATAGTACAAAGGCATGCGGTAAAGGGAGCTATTTTAAGCTCATTTTGGTAGAAAAGGAGAGCAGCGAGGTCAGAGCACTTGTGCGGTACAAATGTTTCACTGTATTTTTAAATGTAAGGGTCACTAGGCAACTCATGACTCATTGGGTCATCCTTCCAGAAGAATTTCGTTATCCAAACAGAAACAGAATGACCGCAGATGGGCAGAAATGCTGTGGGAGTCGTAAATTTCTGATTTCCTGCTGGCTTCCCCATTGACGTTGCTTGTGGGAGGCTAGCAGGAGCTCAGAAATCCCTCCTCCTTCTCCTCCTCCTTTCTGCAAACCCCACTTGTTCTAGCACGGAGGATGTTACCTCAGAGAGTACCAAGGACTCCACAGTCGTCGTCCTCCTCCTCCTTTCTGCAAACCCTACTCCTAGCACTGAGGATGTTACTTCAGAGAGTACCAAGGATCCCACAGTCCTCCTCCTCCTCCTCCTTTCTGCAAACCCTACTCCTAGCACTGAGGATGTTACCTCAGAGAGTACCAAGGACCCCACAGTCCTCCTCCTCCTCCTCCTTTCTGCAAACCCTACACCTAGCACTGAGGATGTTACCTCAGAGAGTACCAAGGACCCCACAGTCCTCCTCCTCCTTTCTGCAAACCCTAGTCCTTCTAGCACTGAGGATGTTACCTCAGAGAGTACCAAGGACCCCACAGTCCTCCTCCTTTCTGCAAACCCTACTCCTTCTAGCACTGAGGATGTTACCTCAGAGAGTACCAAGGACCCCACAGTCCTCCTCCTTTCTGCAAACCCTAGTCTTTCTAGCACTGAGGATGTTACCTCAGAGAGTACCAAGGACCCCACAGTCCTCCTCCTCCTCCTCCTTTCTGCAAACCCTAGTCCTTCTAGCACTGAGGATGTTACCTCAGAGAGTACCAAGGACCCCACAGTCCTCCTCCTCCTTTCTGCAAACCCTAGTCCTTCTAGCACTGAGGATGTTACCTCAGAGAGTACCAAGGACCCCACAGTCCTCCTCCTTTCTGCAAACCCTACTCCTTCTAGCACTGAGGATGTTACCTCAGAGAGTACCAAGGACCCCACAGTCCTCCTCCTTTCTGCAAACCCTAGTCTTTCTAGCACTGAGGATGTTACCTCAGAGAGTACCAAGGACCCCACAGTCCTCCTCCTCCTCCTTTCTGCAAACCCTAGTCCTTCTAGCACTGAGGATGTTACCTCAGAGAGTACCAAGGACCCCACAGTCCTCCTCCTCCTTTCTGCAAACCCTAGTCCTTCTAGCACTGAGGATGTTACCTCAGAGAGTACCAAGGACCCCACAGTCCTCCTCCTTTCTGCAAACCCTACTCCTTCTAGCACTGAGGATGTTACCTCAGAGAGTACCAAGGACCCCACAGTCCTCCTCCTTTCTGCAAACCCTAGTCTTTCTAGCACTGAGGATGTTACCTCAGAGAGTACCAAGGACCCCACAGTCCTCCTCCTCCTCCTCCTTTCTGCAAACCCTAGTCCTTCTAGCACTGAGGATGTTACCTCAGAGAGTACCAAGGACCCCACAGTCGTCATCTTCTTCCTCCTCCTCCTCAACTGACCCATGGAATTGTTACTTTGCTGGATGGAGGGGGAGCAAAAGATGCCATGGACCATAGAGAAAACCCCCTTGCACCCCATCCCAGCATTCTCCCAAGGGCCTCCTCTCCCTCTCCAGGCAGGAAGAGGGCTCACACATGCCGACCTCCGACATGCCCCCCTCCCCCAGCCAGCCCTCCCTCAGCAGAAAGCGTCAGAGTCACCCCGTTGTCCTTCCTACATCGTTTCGGTTCCCAAACAGCCATTTGACGCTCCCCGTTGTGCCTTGCCGCCTGTATGGGAAAGAGTGGTAGAACGTGGGGGGCGGCGTTAAAAGAGGGATCAGCCTAGAATCCCTACGTAGCCACAAGCGGACTAACTCCAACCCTCTGTAGGGATTCCGCTGACTCTTATCTAATTCCAGACAGATGCCGACCGTTACTTGAGAATATCCCTGGGCATAGACCAGGGGTAGGCAACCTTGGCTCTTTTATGACTCGTGGACTTCAACTCCCAGAATTCCTGAGCCAGCGTGGCTCAACTTGGAAACCTCTCCCTTTCCCCTCAGCGTGGCTGGCTCAGGAATTCTGGGAGTTGAAGTCCACGAGTCATAAAAGAGCCAAGGTAGCCTAACTCTGCCCTAGCCAGCCAGAAATTCTGGGAGTTGAAGTCCACGAGTCCTGTATATATTGTACTGTTTTAATTTGCCCTGTAAACCGCCCTGAGTCCCTCGGGAAAAGGGCGGTATATAAATCGAAATAAAATAAATAAAATAAAATAAATAAATAAATAAATAAAAGAGCCAAGGTTGCCTACCCCTGCCCCAGCCAGCCAGGAATTCTGGGAGTTGAAGTCCACAAGTCATAAAAGAGCCAAGGTTGCCTACCCCTGCCATAGACTGTTTGGCATTAAATCCAGTTAATTGCACCTTCGCTTGTGGACCTGATCTCTCGCACCAGCCAATCGGGAGGGCCAGCGTTGTGAGCGAGAGCGACTTCTGACTTCCTGCCAGCTTCCCCAGTGACTTTGCTTGCGGCAAGCTGGCAGGGAGCATCGGAAATCAGTCCTCCTCCTCGGCTGACTCATGGAACTACGTGCCACTTGGAGGAGGAGGAGGCACAGTGGATTACAAGGAAAACTGCACTCCCACTCCCCATCCCAGTGGTTCCCCAAGAGCCCTCCCCCCCACCTTACCTGTGGACCGTTAGCATCCCCCAGCCAGCCCTACCTCACCCGCGGGCATCTAAGTCGTCCCCTCATCTTTCCTTTGACCTTTAAAACATTAAATTTTAAAAAAAAAATCAAAGCTCAACCTCTGTTCCAAAGCAGCCAATCCCCGCTTGCCTGTCATGCCTTCTGCCAGCCAATAGGAGGCAGGGTTCAGAGGGAGGTGGGAAAACGAGAGCGAACTATTAATGATTGGAATCGTCTGCAAAGGAAAGATAAATATATTTCCTTTTCAAGAAAAGTGACGGTTGGAGACGGGGCATCAGATAATAATAATAATAATAATAATATAATAATAATAATAATAATAATAATAATAATAATAATAATAATAATAATAATAATAATAATAATAATAATACTACAATTAATAGAAGGGACCTCGGAGGTCATCTAGTCCAACCCCCACCTATGTCGATTACCAGTTCTGGAATAGGACAACTCACTGCGGGCATCTCCCCCTCTGTGTGTGTGTGTGTGTGTGTGTGTGTGAAATCCAACCATTCAGTTTAATTATTTAAAATAATTTAAAAGGTATTTTAATTTTCTCGTCCTTCCTGTTTCCTTTGGCACCCTTTCTTTCATGATTTTCTCCCACCGTTTCTTCGATCTTAGCGTAAGTAACTCTTGTCCTACGGCGAGTTTTTCCCTGGTGAGTTGGCCCCCACGAGTTGTCCCCAGTGGTTCCTTAAACAAATATATATATTATTATTATTTTTTTTGGAGGAAAAAGTTCAAACAAGAGCAACTAAGATGATTAAGGACCCGGAGACCGAAACGTACAAAGAACAGTTGCTGGAATTGGGGATGGCCAGTCTAGAGAAAAGAAGGACTATGGTGGGGGGGGAACACACATGATAGCATACGTTCCAATATTTGAGGGGCTGCCACAAAGAAGAGGGGGGGGGTCAACTTATTTTCCAAAGCCCCCAAAAGGCAGGACAGGAAACAACGGATGGAAAGTAACCGAGGAGAGAAGCAACCTGGAATTAAGGGGAAGCTTCCTAACAGTGAGGACAATTAGCCAGCGGAACAGCTTGCCACCAGAAGTTGTGGGTGCTGCAACGCTGGAAGCTTTAAAGAAGAGATTGGGCAACCGCTTGTCCGAAATGGCATAGGGTCTCCTGCTTGAAGAGCGGGCTGGACTAGAGGACCTCCAAGGTCCCTTCCAGCTCTGTTCTGGTTAACAACATTTTTTCACCACACAAAGGGCTGTTTCTGAGACCAGATTGAGGGATCCGGAGTCAGACCATTGACACGATAACACTAGGGAAGTGTGACTGCTTTGCCTTGTCCTATCACCCCTACAGTAGTCCTCAACTTATAATCATTCGCTTACTGACCGTTCAAAGTTGCAACGGCACCAAGAAAACCCTGACTTACGACTGTTTTTCACACTTAACAACCGTTGCAGTACGTCACATGGTCAAAATTTGGACAGTTGGCAACCGGAATGTATTTAGAGACGGTCGCAGCGTCCCGGGGTCACGTGACCCGCTTCCGCGACCTGACAAGCAAAGTCAATGGGGAAAGCCGGGGTCACGTAACAAAACGGTTCACCAACTTAATGGCGACAGTGATTCCCTTAGCAACAGTGACGAGAAAAGGCCGTAAAATGGGGGGGGGCAAAATTCACTTAAGAAAGGTTTCTCTTAGCCACAGAAATCCCGGGCTCAGTTTTGGTCGTAAAACGAGGACCGCCTGTATATATGTTCTCTTGGTTGTTATGGCTCATTTGCTGTGTGGGCTGCTTTGTTCTGCTGTCGGGTCTGTAACTATTTTAATTGTAGACATGGATCCATTGGGAAGCCACCCAGAATCTCTTGCGTGTGGGTGGCCTGAATGCATAAATTCATTAATAACGTCTGCAGTTTTTTTTTTAAAGGCCCTTTTTAAAGGAAGAATGACCGATGTATTGTTAGAAATAACACTGGGCGTTGAAGTAAGGAGGGAAAAAAGCAGAAAAAGCAAAAAAAAAGCTGAATTCCTGCCAAAGAAGCTTTCTTGCCTTAGTAGCTGACCTCATCCTTGTGGATATGTGTGTGTGTGTGTGTGTGTGTGTGTGTGTGTATGTATGTATGTATGTATGTATGTGTATACACACACACACACACACACACACATATATATATATATATATACACACACACACACACACACACATATACATACATACATACATATATACACACATACATACATACATACATATGGTGGGTTAGGACGCTGAGCTTGTCGATCAGAAGGTCGGCAGTTTGGTGGGTCGAATCCCGAGTGCCGCGTAACAGAGTGAGCGCCTGTTACCCGTCCCAGCTTCTGCCAACCTAGCAGTTCGAAAGCACCTAAAAATGCAAGTAGAAAAATAGGGACCACTCCGGTGGGAAGGTAACAGCGTTCCGTGCACCTTTGGCGTCTAGTCATGCCGGCCACGTGACCACGGAGACGTCCTCGGACAAGCGCTGGCTCTTCGGCTTTGAAACGGAGATGAGCAACGGCCCCTAGAGTCGGAAACGACTAGCACGCATGTGCGGGGGAACCTTTACCTTTACCTTATCTATCTATCTATCTATCATCCATCTATCTATCTATCTATCTATCTATCTATCTATCTATCTATCTATCTATCTATCTATCTATCTATCTATCTATCTATCTTTCTATCTATCTATCTATCTATCTATCTATCTATCTATCTATCTATCTATCTATCTATCTATCTATCTATCTTGTTTAATAACAGATACTACTTTTCATCGCCTTTGCTGAGTCTCAGTAACACCGACAGCTTTTTCCCCCCCCCGCAGTTTCTCTCAGACTGTATTCTGTATTAAAATATATATATATTTTTTCGCCTGGAGATGGTTTTCTAATTTTCGGCATCCGATGTAGCCGAGCAGAGCCAGCTGGCTTCGTTCATCTTCAGTGCAGGAACCTCAGCCGTGCTGAAAAGATTCAAGGGCCTTGTCAAGGCAAGCCCTATTAAACAAGTCTAGCCGGTCTTAAGAAAACAAACTTTTGAACTTCCTTTAATGTCTGGAATTGGAACGGAGAGCGAAACTGAATGGCGGGAATTTTACCTAATGCAGCATATAAGGAATCTACGGTGGGAAATAAAGCTTGAGCATCATATATATATGTATGTATGTATGTATGTATGTATGTATGTTAAAGAGGCCCATCTTTTTCCACTTGCCCAATTTTTTCTGTATTCTCCCCCCCCCCCGTGCTTTCCTGCTTCTTCTTCCTGACAAACAAGAGAGGAGGACGAGGGATTCTGAATGGCAGAGTTGAAAGGGACCCCTGGAGGTCTTCTATTCCAACCCCGCTGCTGGAGCAGAAGGCCTTCAGAGACCAGGGGCTGTCCATTTTTCTTCGTAAAAACCTCCAGTGATGGAGCACCCACCACTGCATATTGATATTTGATTTTATTTGTTTAATTTCTACCCCCCCACCACCACCACCTTTCTCAGTTTCATAAACAGCGCAAAAGGTGGCGAACAAATCGGATATTCCTTCCTTCTCCTACTTTCCTCACAGCAACAACCCTGTGAGGTGATTTGGGCTGGGAGAGAGGGACTAGGTCAAAGTCACCCAGCCCATTTTCATGCCTCAGGCGGGACTAGAACTCACCGTCTCCTGGTGATTGGCCCAAAGTCACCCAGCCTGCTTTCATGCCTCAGGCGGGACTAGAACTCACCGTCTCCTGGTGATTGGCCCAAAGTCACCCAGCCTGCTTTCATGCCTCAGGCGGGACTAGAACTCACCGTCTCCTGGTGATTGGCCAAAAGTCACCCAGCCCGTTTTCATGCCTCAGGCGGGGCTAGAACTCACCGTCTCCTGGTGATTGGCCAAAAGTCACCCAGCCCATTTGCATGCCTCAGGCGGGATTAGAACTCACCGTCTCCTGGTGATTGGCCAAAAGTCACCCAGCCCGTTTTCATGCCTCAGGCGGGACTAGAATTCACCGTCTCCTGGTGATTGGCCCAAAGTCACCCAGCCCGTTTTCATGCCTCAGGCGGGACTAGAACTCACCGTCTCCTGGTGATTGGCCAAAAGTCACCCAGCTGGCTTCCATGCCTAAGGCAGGACTAGAACCCGCCGTCTCCTGGTTTCCAGGTCAGCCCCTTAACCATTAGCTATAGGAATTTCACATGTCCCGTAACTTCTATCAAACCAATTTGCGTCGTAGTGATCCAGTTCTAGTAACACTGGCTGCGTTCATTCGTCATATTTAACAGGGAGCCACAGAGAGGGTTCACGGGCTGCAGTGGCCGTGGTCAAGCCTTGTTCTAAGCCCAAGGCAAACAAACCACAGTTTGACCTGGCAGGCTGTGTGAATCCAGTCCCTGCTTTGGGTGCAAAGAGTAGTCGCAGTTGTCGACCTTGACAACAGTTCGTTTAGTGACCATTCAAAGTTACCCCAGCCGTGAAAAAATGACTTATGGCCGTTTCCCCACAACCGTTTCGGCATCCCCGTGATCTAAATTCAGACCCTTTGCCATCGACTCATATTTATGACGGGATCAGGCGATCACCTTTGGTGACCTTCCGAGAAGCAGAGTCAATGGGGAAGCCAGATTGTCTTGACAACTGTCATAACGACGGCAGTGGTCCACTTAACGGCCGCGGGAAGGAAGGCCGTAAAATGGGGCAGAACTCCCTTAACGAATGTCTCGCTTAAGAACGGAAATTTTGGGGGCTCAATTACGGCCACAAGCCGAGGACTACCTGCACAGCGGTACAGAGACTTGCATAGAGTTTAGGAAGGCTTTGGCTCACTCCCTCTCTCCCTCAGCCCAGCCCACCTCACAGGGTTGTTGTTATTGGGAAAACGGAAATCGGAGTTGCATCGGAGAAGTTCGCCGCCTTGAGTTATTTGCAAAAAATTAAATACAGGTGGGCTGCAAACAAATACCCATGAGCTTCGGATGGCCCCAGATCTCCAGTCCTTTCGCCGCGGCCTCAAAACACTCCTTTTCCACCTGGCTGACCTGGACTGACAGGGATTTCAATTATGTTTTTAATTTTTTTAACTCTAATTTTTAATTTATTTTAATTTTAATTTTAATTTATTGTACAGAGGCCTTTAATTTTAATTTTATCTTAACTTCTGTATTTATTGTATGTTATTGTTGTTAGCCGCCCTGAGTCCTTCGGGAGATAGGGCGCCATATAAGTCCCAATAATTAATAAATAAATAAATAAATAAATAAATAAATAAATAAATAAATAAATAAGAGGGGAACCACTTTGTATTATGTAGAACTTTATCCAGAAATGTAGGACAGCAAATTACAATCCCTCCAAGGCGGTGGAAACTTGCTCCTCTGGAGGGAAGCTTTTGCTTGCAAGATCAGATGAAAAGATAATTACAAGTTTTGTCGGTATGTGGGAATTAACCGCAAGAGAGCCTTGCAATCCCCCATCACCCACGGCCAATTCTTTTTTTTATATAATAAAAAAAACCGTAATTGTGAGTTCACGAGCCACAGCAGATCCCTTATTGCATTAAGTAAATTTTTGAAATAATTCCAGGTGTCGGGGTTATATTAATATATGCCCCTTTCCTCCCCTTCCCTTCCCTCCCCTTCCCTTCTTTCCTTTCATAAACCCTTTTCATCACTTGACACAAGTAAAGGGAGACGAGGACACTTTTCAACCTGTCATTTACATGTCAAGTCGGATGACGTTAATGGCCAGAATGACATTTATCCCGCCGGTTTATATCTACAATTTAAAAAAAAAAACAATGCAGTTTTGAGGTCGTTTTCGTTTCCCCCCCCCCTTTTCTTTTTGCGTCGGAGTGGCCCGCATAGCAAACCAGATCCCATCTGTAGATTCTGACGCTTCTTGCATAACGGGGTGTTTTCTCTTGTTGCAGAAAAGGAAGCGGAGAGAGAAGGATGACGACGCGGTCAGTATTTGCAGCTTCGATCTGAAGGTAATTAAAATGTTTTGCCCCTGAATGTACCGTCCGTTAAAAATGTAGCCTCCCTTGATTCCAGCTGAAAGGTCTTGACCCAACAGACCAGAGAAAAGCCAGAATTCTTTTAATCTATCTCCTCAATCTCTAGCTGACATCTGAAGTTATACTTCATTCAGCTCAACCTCAGTACATGCCATTACTCATAGTTTACCCTCTGTATTATTCACTCGTCCTTTCTTAACTTGACTCTCGTCATCTAGAGCAGGGCTGGGGAACGATGGGCCTTTTATGGCTTGTGGACTTCAACTCCCAGAATTCCTGAGCCAGCCATGCTGGCTCAGGAATTCTGGGAGTTGAAGTCCACAAGCCATAAAAGGGGCCATCCAGCCATGCTGGCTCAGGAATTCTGGGAGTTGAAGTCCACAAGCCATAAAAGGGGCCATCCAGCCATGCTGGCTCAGGAATTCTGGGAGTTGAAGTCCACAAGTCATAAAAGGGGCCATCCAGCCATGCTGGCTCAGGAATTCTGGGAGTTGAAGTCCACAAGCCATAAAAGGGGCCATCCAGCCATGCTGGCTCAGGAATTCTGGGAGTTGAAGTCCACAAGTCATAAAAGGGGCCATCCAGCCATGCTGGCTCAGGAATTCTGGGAGTTGAAGTCCACAAGCCATAAAAGGGGCCATCCAGCCATGCTGGCTCAGGAATTCTGGGAGTTGAAGTCCACAAGCCATAAAAGGGGCCATCCAGCCATGCTGGCTCAGGAATTCTGGGAGTTGAAATCCACAAGTCATAAAAGGGGCCATCCAGCCATGCGGGCCCAAGCTCAGCTGGCTTTCTGCCCAAGGCAGAACTTGAACTCAGATTTCTAGCCTGATGCCTTCAGCACACCAAACCGTCTCTCTCCAGGCAGTCCTCAACTTATGACCATTCCTTTAGTGACCATTTTAAGTTGCATTAGTGCTGAAAAATGAGATTGGCAACCAGTTTTACAATTGTCACAGCATCCCCACCATTATGCATTCATGATTTGGGCACTTGGCAACCCACAGGTGTGTACAACAGTTTTCAGCTTGGTGGGGGTTTTGCGCTCACTATTTGCAACCCTCCCACAGCCGGCGACAAGCAAAGCCAACGGAGGAAGTTAGATTCATGAGCAACTGTGGCAAGAAAAGATCATAAAAAAAATCAGGCACAATCGTGTGATACCTCACTTACTGGCCCCATCACTTAGCATCAGAAGTTCCAGTCCTAATTTTGGTTACAAGTCCAGAACGACCTATATAACCCTTTATTGGGGGATTCAACTTTGCATTTTGATTGCACAGTGAGAGGGTGAACCCCGATAACAGTTTTCCTCAGCATGTGTGAAAAAAAACAACGTTGAGAGTGCAGAGAAGAGCAACAAAGATGATCAAAGGAATGGAGGCTAAAACATACAAGGAACGGTTGCTGGAATTGGGTCTGTCCAGTTTCATGAAGAGAAGGGCGAGGGGGGACATGATAGCAGCCTTCCAGTATCTCAGGGGCTGCCCCAAAGAAGAGGGAGTCAAGCTATTCTCCAAAGCGCCCGAAAGCAGCAACGGATGGACACTAGGCAAGGAGAGAAGCAACCCGGAACTAAGGAGAAATTTCCTGACAGTGAGGACAATTAACCAGTGGAATGGCTTGCCACCAGAAGTTGTGGGTGCTTCATCCTTGGAAGTCTTTTAAGAAGAGACTGGACAGCCATTTGCCCAGAATGGTATAAGGTCTCCTGCTTGAGCGGGGTGGGGGTGGGGGTTGGACTAGATGACCTCCCAAGGTCCCTTCCAACTTTGTTCTTCTGTTATCTGTGCCCAGACCTATCCTTTTTCCCTGTACATAGGTCTGCATATCCTTGGCTAGGCGTGAAAAAGTAAATATTGTGAGATTCGCATCCGCTGAGTGCTTGGTTCTTAAAGAGAGATTTAGGCCGGGCGCAGCCTTCTGTCTGGCTTTGAAAAATATGGGATTCTTCCAAAAAAAAAATGTTTATTTTTTTTTTTAGTATTATATTGCTTCTACTTCTTTCGAGATCTTGTAAGAAAATAAACCTTGAAAATGAGGCACAGTCCGTCTGGGAAGTTTGTATGATTCAAACCTCAAGCTTTTTTTTTCTTTCCTCTTTTTCTTCCCCCCCCCCCCCACTACTTCCCAGAGCACAGCCTATTTCTTAGAAAGTCAGTTCCCAATTATTATCGGAGCCTCTGCCCACTGGATGATTTCATTTGAGCTTTCAAAGATTGGTTTCCTAGGAAGAGACTTCTGCTTTCCTGATCTAGGATTCTGGGTTAGAGATTCTTCCGCTATCATTTTTGCCTTCTTCTGAAGAGTAAATGAGGGCTCCTCGGCGCTCTCTGAGCTTGGCTGTTTTCTGGCAGACGTTTCCTGACCCAGCTAGGTAACGTCATCAGTTCTGATCTGCTACTTGGCCAGCGCTGATGATGATGTTATGTAGTCTGGCTGGGGTCCGGGATATCTGAGCGAGCACCTGCTGCCGGCATCAAGCTCCCTTCGCCCTGTGCGCTCTCCCACAGGGAGGGTCTTCTCAGGGTACCGCCGGTAAGAGATTGCCGGCGGACAATACCCAGGGGGAGGGCCTCCTCTGTGGGTGCGCCTGCCCGTTGGAACCAGCTGCCCATGGAGCTTAGGACTGCCCCCGACCTTCGCTCATTCCGCCGGGACCTGAAGACCTGGCTCTTTGAGCTTTCCGGCCTGGACTGAGAGTATTAACTGGGGTTTTAATTGTATTTTAATTGGGGTTTTTATGCCAAGGTTGTTGTTAGTTGCGAAGTCGTGTCCGACCCATCGCGACCCTATGGACAACGTTCCTCCAGGCCTTCCTGTCCTCCACCATCTTCTGGAGTCCATCTAAGCTCACGCCTACTGCTTCAATGACTCCATCCAGCCACCTCATTCTCTGTCGTCCCCTTTTTCTATTGCCCTCAATCTTTCCCAGCATTAGGCTCTTCTCCAGTGAGTCCTTCCTTCTCATTAGGTGGCCAAAGTATTTGAGTTTTAGCTTCAGGATCTGGCCTTCTAAAGAGCAGTCAGGGTTGATCTCCTCTAGGACTGACCGGTTTGATCGCCTTGCAGTCCAAGGAACTCGCAGGAGTCTTCTCCAGCACCATAGTTCAAAGGCTTCAATTCTTTGGCGCTCAGCCTTTCTTATGGTCCAGCTTTCACTGCCATACATTGCAACTGGGAAGACCATAGCCTTGACTATACGCACTTTTGTTGACAGGGTGATGTCTCTGCTTTTTAGTGTGCTGTCTAGATTTGCCATGGCTTTCCTCCCAAGGAGCAAGCGTCTTTTAATTTCTTGGCTACAGTCCCCATCTGCAGTGATCTTCGAGCCCAGGAAAATAAAATCTGTCACTACCTCCATTTCTTCCCCATCTATTTGCCAGGAATTGAGAGGGCCAGATGCCATGATCTTGGTTTTCTTAATGTTTAGTTTCAACCCAAGTTTTGCACTCTCCTTCTTCACCCGCAACACGAGGCTCTTTAGTTCTTCTTCACTTTCTGCCATTAGAGTGGTATCATCTGCATATCTTAGGTTGTTGATGTTTCTTCCGGCAATCTTAATTCCAACTTTTGATTCATCTAACCCTGCCTTTCTCATGATGTGCTCTGCATATAAGTTAAATAGGCAAGGCGACAGTATACAGCCTTGCCGGACTCCTTTCCCAATTTTGAACCAATCAGTGGTTCCGTGTCCAGTTCTCACTGTTGCTTCTTGGCCCGCATATAGATTTCTCAAGAGACAAATAAGATGGTCTGGTATGCCCATCTCTTTAAGGACTTGCCAGAGTTTGTTATGATCCACACAATCAAAAGCTTTAGCATAGTCAATGAAGCAGAAGTAGATGTTTTTCTGGAACTCTCTAGCTTTCTCCATGATCCAGCGTATGTTAGCAATTTGATCTCTAGTTCCTCTGCCTCTTCGAAATCCTGCCTGTACTTCTGGTAGTTCTCGATCCACATACTTCTGGAGTCTAGCTTGTAGGATTTTAAGCATGACTTTACTAGCATGAGAAATGAGTGCAATGGTGCGATAGTTTGAACATTCTTTGGCACTGCCTTTCTTTGGAATTGGAATGTAAACTGATCTTTTCCAATCCTGTGGCCACTGTTGAGTTTTCCAAATTTGCTGGCAAATTGTGTGTAGCACTTTTACTGCATCATCTTTTAAGATTTTGAATAGCTCAGCTGGAATACTGTCACCTCCACTAGCTTTGTTGTTGCTCAGCTTTTCTAAGGCCCACTTCACTTCACATTCTAGGATGTCTGGCTCGAGGTCAGTGACCACCTCATTGTGATTATCAGGGACGTTAAGCTCATTCTTGTATAGTTCTTCTGTGTAATTTTGCCACCTCTTCTTAATCTCTTCTGCCTCTGTTAGGTCCCTGCCATTTTGGTCCTTTATCATGCCCATTTTTGCATGAAACGTTCCTTTCATCTCTCCAATTTTCTTGAAAAGATCTTTGGTCCTCCCTATTCTATTGTTTTCTTCTATTTCTTTGCATTGTTCATTTAAGAAGGCATTCTTATCTCTTCTAGCTATTCTTTGGAATTCTGCATTTAATTGGGCATATCTTTCTTTTTCTCCCTTGCCTTTCGCTTCCCTCCTTTCCTCAGCTATTTGCAAAGCTTCCTCAGACAGCCATTTTGCTTTCTTGCATTTCTTTTTCTTTGGGATGGTTTTGGTTGCTACCTGTTGTACAATGTTGCGAACCTCTGTCCATAGTTCTTCAGGCACTCTGTCTATCAGATCTAATTCCTTAAATCTATTTGTCACCTCTACTGTATATTCAACAGGGATATGATTTAATTCATACCTGACTGGCCTAGCGCTTTTCCCTACTTTCTTTAATTTAAGCCTAAACTTTGCAACAAGAAGCTCATGGTCTGAGCCACAGTCAGCTCCTGGTCTTGTTTTTACTGACTGCATAGAGCTTCTCCATCTTTGGCTGCAGAGCATATAATCAATCTGATTTCTGTGTTGACCGTCTGGTGATGTCCATGTGTAAAGCCGTCTCTTGGGTTGTTGGAAAAGAGTGTTTGCTATGACCATCGTATTCTCTTGACAAAATTCTATCAGCCTGTGCCCTGCTTCATTTTGTACTCCAAGGCCAAACTTGCCTGTTATTCCAGTTATCTTTTGGCTTCCTACTTTAGCATTCCAATCCCCCATGATGATAAGGACATCATTTCTGGGTGTTAGATCTATAAGGTGCTGTAGGGCTTCATAGAACCGGTCAATTTCATCCTCTTCAGCACCGGTGGTTGGGGCATAGACTTGGACTACTGTGATATTGAATGGTTTGCCTTGGATTCGAACTGAGATCATTCTGTCATTTTGAGGATTGTATCCCAGTATTGCTTTTCCTACTCTTTTATTGACTATGAAGGCTACTCCATTTCTTCTGAGGGATTCTTGCCCGCAGTAGTATACCTGATGGTCATCTGAATTAAATTCACCCATTCCTGTCCATTTTAGTTCGCTGATACCTAAGATGTCAATGTTTAGTCTTGTCATCTCTTGTTTGACCACGTCCAGCTTTCCTTGATTCATGGATCTTACATTCCAGGTTCCTATGGAGAAAAAATCTTTACAGCATCGGACTTTCCTTTCACCACCAGACATATCCACAGCTGAGCGTCCTTTCAGCTTTGGCCCAGTCGCTTCATTCTTTCTGGCGCTACTAGTACTAGCCCTCTGCTCTTCCCCAGTAGCATATTGGACGCCTTCCGACCTGAGGGGCTCATCTTCCAGCGTCATATCGTTTTGCCTTTTGGTACTGTCCATAGGGTTTTCATGGCAAAGATACTGGAGTGGGTTGCCATTTCCTTCTCCAGTGGATCACGTTTTGTCAGAACTCTCTGCTATGACCTGTCCGTCTTGGGTGGCCCTGCACGGCATAGCTCATAGCTTCATTGAATTACGCAAGCCCCTTCGCCACGACAAGGCAGTAATCCATGAAGGGGATGCCAAGGTTAATGTAATCATTTTAATTGTTTTTAATTTTTGTAATTTGCTGTGTTGTTTTTAAAAACCTTGTGAACCGCCCTGAGTCCTACGGGAGAAGGGCGGCATATAAGTCTAATAAAATAAATAAATAAATAAATAAATAAATGCCTGCAAGAAAACAATTTAAGCTCCGAGAGCACTAAGGACTCCACACAATCCTCCTCCTCCCATCTTCCCCTTCTACCACTGATGATGTTCCCTAGTTGGGTCGTGAAACGTCTGGCAGAAAACCACCCAGCTCAGAGAGCGCCAAGGACCCCACAGTAGTCGTCGTCGTCGTCGTCGTCCTCCTCCTCCTCCTCCCTTCCATCACTGAGGATGTTCCCTAGTTGGGTAATGAAACATGCACTAGAAAACCACCAAGCTCAGAGAGCGCCAATGACCCCACAGTAGCCTCCTCCTCCTCCTCCTCCTCCTCCTCCTCCTCCTCCTCCTCCCTTCCATCACTGAGGATGTTCCCTAGTTGGGTAATGAAACGTGCACTAGAAAACCACCAAGCTCAGAGAGCGCCAATGACCCCACAGTAGCCGCCGCCTCCTCCTCCTCCTCCTCCTCCTCCTCCTCCTCCTCCTCCTCCTCCTCCTCCTCCTCCCTTCCATCACTGAGGATGTTCCCTAGTTGGGTAATGAAACGTGCACTAGAAAACCACCAAGCTCAGAGAGCGCTAATGACCCCACAGTAGCCTCCTCCTCCTCCTCCTCCTCCTCCTCCTCCTCCTCCTCCTCCTTCCTCCTCCTCCTCCTCCTCCTCCCTGCAAATCCCCCTCCCTTCTGTCATTGATGTTGTTCTCTCTTTGGGTCGTGAAACGTCTGCCAGAAAACCACCAAGCTCAGAGGGCACCAAAGACCCCTCATTTCAACCCTGAGCGAGAAATATTCCCCTTGATCGGAAGAATCCGTGGCGGTTTATTTCAGCTGGGGAGATGCCAGTCTTAAGAGAACCGGTGCTGCTTAGCAGTGCCAGCCAAAGCTCATTTTCCTCTCTCGAAGCCGTTCCTGTCTTCAAAAGCTGGCTGCTGTGGCACTCCCTAAAATGTCAGCTTTCCGCGCCAAGCCCTCGTCCCCGCCTCGCCTAAGTCAACACCTCCTATCTCACCTCACCTGCCCTTTCGTGGGGCCTGCCCCAGCCTTGCCACTCGGCCCTTTCAGATCTCTTGATTTGGCCTTCTCACAGCTGCCTGAAGCCAGCTGGACCATTTAAAAAAAATCTTATGTATTGATTCGCACAGGTGGTCCTTGACTTACGAGCGCAGAGTTTCCGTCGCTGAGCAAGACGGTTTATCCACTGAGTTTTGCCCCCTTTCACGACCTTTCTTGCCACCGCTCTTCAGTGAATCACTGCAGTTGTTAAGGCAGTGACACGGTCGTTCAGCGAATCGGGCTTCCCCGTGGACTTTGCTTGTCGGAAGGACACAAAAGGGGATCGCGTGACCTCTGGCCACTGCGACCGTCATAAACAGGAGTCAGTCACCAAGCGTCTGAATTTTGATCATGTGAGCATGGGGGATGCTGCAAAGGTTGTGAATGTGAGAAAGGGTCATATCCCTTTTTTCAGTGCCATTGTAACTATGCACGGTTTGATGATGATGATGATTAGGTAGGTAGGTAGGTAGGTAGATAGATAGCTAAAGATGACAGACAGACAGACAGACAGATAGGAGAGAGGAGAGAGATGGAAGAGATAGATAGACAGACAGACTTGGTGGAGCAGTGGGCTAATGCCTCCTTAAGTAACACCAGCTGCCTGCAGTTAGTGCAGGTTCGAGTCCCGCCAGGCTCAAGGTTGACTCAGCCTTCCATCCTTCCCAGGTAGGTAAAATGAGGACCCAGATTGTTGGGGGCAATTAAGCTGACTTTGTAATAATGCCGCTTGGGGTGTGTGTGAAAGCCCTAATAAGCAGGCATATACATAGAATGAAGGCTACTGCTAAGCTTGTAAGCCGCCCTGAGTCTTCGGAGAAGGGCGGGATATAAATGGGATTAAAATAAATAAATAAAAAAAATAAATGGATTGAGTGAATGAAGAGATAGATATAGACAATAGATGATAAATAGATAGATAAAAATGATAGGTAGGTAGATAGATAAAGATGATAGAGAGAGAGAGAGATAGGAGAGAGGAGAAATAGATGATAGATAATAGATAAAGATGATAGACATAGATAGATAGATAGATAGATAGATAGATAGATAGATAGATATAGATAGATAGATAGAGAGGAGAGAGATAGACATAGACGATAGATAGATAATAGATAGATAAATAAAGATGATAGACAAACAGATACATAGATAAATAGATAGAAAGAAAGGAGAGGAGAAAGATAGATATAGACGATAGACAGACAGATAGATAGATAGATAGATAGATAGATAGATAGATAGATAGATAGATAGATAGATAGATGGTACACATTAAAAATGAAATTTAGTTCCTTGCTCTCAAAGTGTACGCATACATAACACCCATGAAAACAGACTATATACAACATATGTATAGACCTACACTCTTACAAATAAGTAACATATAAATATTAATCACTGCCCATCTTGAACACATAGTGGAAGGAGGAAGCTTGAGAGCTCACAAGGTTCATACTGTATGGAACAAAACTATTGTTATTGTTATTGGTTATCTACTAAACAAATGGTTGTAAGTCGAGGGCTACTTGTATCCTGCTTTTATTATTTTTCGGAAAATAACTCAAGGCAGTGAAGCTATCTAACGCGCCTCCCTCCTCCTCCTCCTCCTCCTCCTCTCCCCAGAACAGCAACCCTGTGAGGTGGGTTGGGCTGAGAGGGAGGGATGGGCCCAAGGTCAGGGTTTTAGCACAGCTGCCCTCTTGCAAAAAGCCAGCAACTAATTGCTCATATTCTTCAGAATAGAATAGAATAGAATAGAATAGAATAGAATAGAATAGAATAGAATAGAATAGAATAGAATAGAATAGAATAGAATAGAATAGAATAGAAAATATGGAATGGAATGGAATAGAATAGAAAATATGGAATGGAATAAAATGGAATGGAACAGAACAGAGAACAGAACAGAACACAATAGAATAGAATAGAAAATATGGGATGGGATGGAATAGAATAGAATAGAATAGAATAGAATAGAATAGAATATTGGAAAATAAAATAGAATAGAATAGAATAGAATAGAATAGAATAGAATAGAATAGAATAGAATAGAAAATATGGAGTGGAATGGAATAGAATAGAATAGAATAGGAAAATATGGAATGGAATAGAATAGAATAGAATAGAATAGAATAGAAAATATGGAATAGAATAGAATAGAATAGAATAGAATAGAAAATATGGAGTGGAATGGAATAGAATAGAATAGAATAGAAAATATGGAGTGGAATGGAATAGAATAGAATAGAATAGAATAGAATAGAAAATATGGAATGGAATAGAATAGAATAGAATAATAGAAAATATGGAATAGAATAGAATAGAATAGAATAGAATAGAATAGAATAGAATAGAATAGAATAGAATAGAAAAGAAAATATGGAGTGGAATGGAATAGAATAGAATAGAATAGAAAATATGGAGTGGAATGGAATAGAATAGAATAGAAAATATGGAGTGGAATGGAATAGAATAGAATAGAAAATATGGAGTGGAATGGAATAGAATAGAATAGAAAATATGGAGTGGAATGGAATAGAATAGAATAGAAAATATGGAGTGGAATGGAATAGAATAGAATAGAAAATATGGAATGGAATAGAATAGAATAGAATAGAATAGAAAATATGGAGTGGAATGGAATAGAATAGAATAGAAAATATGGAATGGAATAGAATAGAATAGAATAGAAAATATGGAGTGGAATGGAATAGAATAGAAAATATGGAATGGAATGGAATAGAATAGAATAGAATAGAATAGAATAGAATAGAATAGAAAATATGGAGTGGAATGGAATAGAATAGAATAGAAAATATGGAATGGAATAGAATAGAATAGAATAGAAAATATGGAGTGGAATGGAATAGAATAGAAAATATGGAATGGAATAGAATAGAATAGAATAGAATAGAATAGAATAGAATAGAATAGAAAATATGGAGTGGAATGGAATAGAATAGAATAGAATAGAAAATATGGAATGGAATAGAATGGAATAGAATAGAAAATATGGAATGGAATAGAATAGAATAGAATAGAATAGAATAGAATAGAATAGAATAGAATAGAATAGAATAGAATAGAGCTGGAAGGGGCTTTGGAGGTCTTCTAGTCCAGCCCCCTGCTTTTGCAGAAGGTTACTGACAAAAGCTGCCGTAGGTTTTTTACAACAGCTCTCCAGAAAAATGTACTTGGAGAACTTATTTACCGCTCTCGGGGCTCTCTGTACCAGCTGTAAAGGAGATTAAAGAGTGTGTACTTTGAACAGCAGGAACTCTGTGTAAAGAGAGTTACTGATAAATGCGGCACTTGGGGTTTAAGTCAGCCAGATTAGAAACTCTGTTGAACAACTTTGCTAGCTGAACAACACAGCCCTTTAGCACTCAAAGAGTCCAGCTGGGGCAAGGCGATTCGTTCACTATTAGCATTTCGAGTTCTGCCAGTCCTCGGGTAGCACGGCAAAATATTTGCATTTCCCTCTTAACATTCAGCTGGGTGGATTTGTTGATTTTATTTTTTAATTTGAGACGTTTTTAATCTCGCCACTATTATTCCCATAAGCAACTCAAGGCAGCAAAGATGCCTAATGCTCCTTTCTGCTCCTATTTTCCCCATAACAACAACCCTGTGAGGTGGGTAAGGTTGAGAGAGAGGGACTGGCCCAAAGTCGCTCAGCCAGCTTCCAAGCCTAACAAGGGACTAGAACTCACAGTCTCCTGGTGATTGGCCCAAAGTCACCCAACTAGCTTTACTACCTAAGGCAGAACTAGAACTCACATTCTCCTAGTGATTGGCCCAACGTCACCCAGCTGGCTTTCCTTCCTAAAGCAGAACTAGAACTCACAGTCTCCTGGTGATTGGCCCAAAGTCACCCAGCTGGCTTTCCTGCCTAAAGCAGAACTAGAACTCACAGTCTCCTGGTGATTGGCCCAAAGTCACCCAGCTGGCTTTCCTTCCTAAAGCAGAACTAGAACTCACAGTCTCCTGGTGATTGGCCCAAAGTCACCCAGCTGGCTTTCCTGCCTAAAGCAGAGCTAGAACTCACAGTCTCCTGGCGATTGGCCCAAAGTCACCCAGCTGGCTTTCCTGCCTAAAGCAGAGCTAGAACTCACAGTCTCCTAGTGATTGGCCCAAAGTCAGCCAACTAGCTCTACTACCTAAGGCGGAAGTAGAACTCACATTCTCCTAGTGATTGGCCCAACGTCACCCAAGTGGCTTTCCTGCCTAAGGCGGAACTAGAACTCACCGTCTCCTGGTGATTGGCCCAAAGTCACCCAGCTGGCTTTCCTGCCTAAAGCAGAGCTAGAACTCACAGTCTCCTGGCGATTGGCCCAAAGTCACCCAGCTGGCTTTCCTGCCTAAAGCAGAGCTAGAACTCACAGTCTCCTAGTGATTGGCCCAAAGTCAGCCAACTAGCTCTACTACCTAAGGCGGAAGTAGAACTCACATTCTCCTAGTGATTGGCCCAACGTCACCCAAGTGGCTTTCCTGCCTAAGGCGGAACTAGAACTCACCGTCTCCTGATTTCTAGCCTGGTGCCTTCCTGACCAGACCAAGCTGGCTCTCATCAACATGAGCCCCAGGAAACGAAGAAGAGAAATAACACTGATGACTTTTGTATTAGAATTCTCTCTTCTTGTCTCTTTATCCAGCAAATGAGATCCGTTGTGAAATGAACTGGTTGCACATGGCATGTTTTCCGGTGGCTAACTTAACCCTGGCTTGCTTAATCAAGCGCCCGGTGGAGCGGTAATCCCTCTGGGATATATGGCTGCTCTTAAACCGGTTGTCCTTTTGCAAGCCTTTGAAGCCCTGCCTTCTTCACAGGCGTGTTTTTTTTTTGTTAGGAATTTAGGGAACTAATTATTAGCTGTTTTCTCCTGGCCCTCCTTCCTTTTTTTAACAGCTCAACTGGAGATTAACGCTCTCTGTAACCTCATTCACCCTAACCCTAACCTCATTAACCCCGCTGATTATTCTCTGGTTAATGGCTGCTGCCTGTGGGCTGTGCATCCTTTCAGTTCTCCATGGGATTATTATAATATCTTCTGACCAATGAGACGGAGAGGCAGATTTAAAATAGGTCCCCATCTTTGCTCCGGATCCTCCCTTCTCCCGTCCTGAAGTTTGGATTGTCCTAAGGAGGCCATTTAAAGCCATCAGTGGGGCCAGAACGTAACAGGTTGCAAGGGCTGCCCTCTTTACCTGTTTGCTAAACCGTCAGGGACTTGGGTTTTTCTCATGGGTGTGAGCTGCCCAGAGTTCTTTTTTCATAAGATGGGCGGCCATATAAGATGATGGCTAAGTGGATAGATAGGTAAGATGGATAGATAGTTAGATAGGTAGGTAGGCATGTTGACAGATAGGTAGGTAGACAAGTAAATAGTTGGTCTTGTAGACAGTTGGATAAATTTGTTGAGTGGATGGATGAAGATTTGGGTAAGATATCTATAAGATGGATACATAATATGGATAGGATGGATGGATGGATGGATAGATAGATGTATAGATATAGATAAATGGATAGATTGATTGAATGAAGAGATAGTCAGACAGTAGATGATAGAGGTAGATAGATAGATAGATAGATAGATAGATAGATAGATAGATAGATAGATAGATAGATAGAATGAAGAGATAGATATAGACAGACAGTAGATGATAGATATAGATAGATAGATAGATAGATAGATGTATAGATAAATGTATAGATTGATTGAATGAAGAGATATAGTCAGACAGTAGATGATAGAGATAGATAGATAGATAGATAGATAGATAGATAGATAGATAGAATGAAGAGATAGATGTAGACAGACAGTAGATGATAGATATAGATAGATAGATAGATAGATAGATAGATAGATAGATAGATAGATAGATAGAATGAAGAGATAGATATAGACAGACAGTAGATGATAGATAAGATAGACAGACAAACTAGATAAATGGATATATGGATTGACCAGATAAATGAATAGATTGAATGAATAGATGGATATAGGCAGACAGACAGCAGGTGAAAGAAAGATAGATAGATAGATAGATAGATAGATAGATAGATAGATAGATAGATAGATAGATGATAGACAGACAGACATAGATAGACAGACATAGATAGATAGAGATAGATAGATAGATAGATAGATAGATAGATAGATAGATAGATAGATAGATAGACAGACAGACAGACAGACATAGATAGATAGACATAGATAAATATAGACAGACATAGATAGATAGATAGATAGATAGATAGATAGATAGAGAAAGAAAGACAGTCAGATATAGATAGACAGAGAGACAGACAGAGATAGACAGAGATAGACAGACAGACATAGATATAGATAGATAGATGATAGATAGATGATAAATAGATAGATAGATAGATAGATAGATAGATAGATAGATAGATAGATAGAATGAAGAGATAGATATAGACAGACAGTAGATGATAGATAAGATAGACAGACAAACTAGATAAATGGATATATGGATTGACCAGATAAATGAATAGATTGAATGAATAGATGGATATAGGCAGACAGACAGCAGGTGATAGATAGATAGATAGATAGATAGATAGATAGATAGATAGATAGATAGATAGATAGACTGAATGAATGAAGAGATAGATATAGACAGACAGTAGATGATAGATAAGAAAGACAGATAGATAAATGGATATATGGATAGACTAGATAAATGAATAGATTGAATGAATAATTAGGCATAGGCAGACAGTAGGTGATAGATAGATAGATAGATAGATAGATAGATAGATAGATAGATAGATAGATAGATAGATAGATAGATTTTGTCCTAAGCCTTAGGGATTCAGTATGCATTTTTGATACACTTCAGTGGCCAGCTTGCGGCTCTTTAAGACGTCTCCTGCGGCTCCCAGTCGCCCGGTACACGCGCACCTCTCTGAACGGGCAGTGGTGCACGCGCACCTGTCCAAACGGAGAGTGGCGCCGCCCGTTTGGAGAGGTGCACGTGCACCTCTCTGAACAGGCGGAGGTGCGCGTGCACCTCTGAACGGGCAGTGGCGCCGCCCTTTTGGAAAGCTGCCGCGGCACGTTTGCAGGCTGCCACCTTCCTCCGAAGGCGGTAGCTTTGAAAACGGGCCACGGCAGCTTTCCAAACCGGCAGCAGCATGTCTGCAAACGGGTGGCGCCGCCGCCCCTTTGGGTGGAGGTGCGCACGCACCTCTCCAAAGGTTTGGAGAGCTGCGCGCGCACCTCCCCGAACGGGCGGTGGTTTTGGAGGTCCCGGGGGTGGCTCCGGCGGTGCCCGGGCTGAAGGCAGCGCCGCAACCCAGCGCCCGTTGCCAAGGAGACCCGTCGCCGCGCAGGTGCCTCCCGTTTCGCGCATGCAAAAAAACGATTTGTTTTTTGCGCAAGCGCGTGTGTGGACGCACGCGCGCCCACTTTTTGCGGCTCCCACTTTTGTGTGTGTGTGTGTGATGGAACCGGTTCCGAGTGGCTCTTTTGCTTTTTCCGGTTGCCAACCCCTGCCCTAGACAGAACCTGAACATTTTCTGACTTTGCTTGAGATTTCTTTTGTGATCATTCTTTGAGTTGGGAATACCTAACTTAATACCTAAAAAGTTGCTATTTCAACAATAGTGTTAGTTGCCATCAACAGTGTAAACCGAGGGTCAGCCTTGGATGAGTGGAAGCTTTTAAAAAGTGTCAATCGCTGCAAAGGATTGAAGAGCAGATTGAAAAAAAGAAAAGAAGAAAAAAAACAGGTAGATACCACGACTTAATGGCTGAACAACATCTAGAAAGTTAGCAGACTGAGAAAGTTGCTTTTAGCTAAAGCCTTCCTTGTTTTTCCTGTCTTGGCACTAATCCTGCTCTCGTATATGTAAATAAACATATAGGGATTCATTGTCAAGCAGAGCTGTCAAAGAGTGCATTCAACAAAAGGGTGGATCTGGTGTGTGTGTGTTAGCAACCAAATTGTGGTGGTTTGTGTATCCAGTGACAGGTAACCTGGGCTGACTCAAAACTTCCCTCTCAGCCAGGCACAGACCGTGAAAAAATTTGATTCTAAAAGAAAAATCCTGCATCGAGAATGTCTGGATGGATTTCTTTGTCTTTTTCCCTTATTTTATATTTTTTTTTAAAAAGAAAGAAAGTCTATTTGTTTATACCCAGCAGGTTCACAAGTAATCCTGCCTACAGGTAGTCCTCGAGTTAGGATGTAAGTGGAGCCTCCTGTACAACTGTCCTAATTTGTGAACGGTTGTAAATCAGGTCATCCACGTGACCAACTTGATATTTTCACTAATCTGCAGTGGTCATTAAACAACACCGCGGTCTTTAACTAAATGCAGCGGCTCTTAAGCCAACGTTTGGTTTTGCTGTGGTCAGAAGTAAATACTGGTTTTGGGCCAAACTTTTGGGGGTTCTGTTGTGGCTATAAGTTGAGCGCTACCTGCGATGTGTCTAGTCCTCTTTTCTCTAAACTGGTTCTTCACCGCAGTTACGTGCGGCCCGAAATATTTTCCGTTGTCTGCCACGAATCCATCCCTTGAATCGGAGTTTTGTTTTAACCGGGTCACCGATTCCAGTGATTATGGGGGGGGGGGGAAGACTTAATTCCACTTTCTCCTTATCCATTTCTGTCATCTTTCTGTTCTCCTGTGGAGTCTTTAAAAAGAAAAAAAACACAAAAAAACGATGGCTTCTCAATGCTATTTTTTTAAAAAAATCCGGATTAGGAAGTTGTTCCTAAGGAAAAAAATATGGCTGTCTTGGGACTTCCCCCCCCCCCCACTTCTGCGATAATTTTCCGAGATGGGATGGGACGCAATGCACTCGGCATGGCAAATATGCAGTTCGGGTAGTCCTCGACTTACGACAGTTGAGGCCAAAATTTCGACTGCTAAGTGAGGCGGTCGCTAAGTGCATTTTTGCCCCATTTTACCACCTTTCTTGCCACGGCTGTTAGGTGAATCAGTACGGTTGCTAAGTTAGAAACACGGTTGTTAAGTGAAACGGGCTTTCCCGTTGACTTTGCTTTGACAAGACGGTCACAAAAGGGGAATCACGTGACCCTGGTGTCATTGATTCCGACAGGTGAAACTCTTCAAAGAACTTTGAGGTATTGTTTACCTTAAAGAATCTTTATTCGAGTAGCATAGCATCGGCACTAACATAGTAAAGAATCTTTATTCGAGTAGCATAGCATCGGCGCTAACATAGTCGAAGCCAAAAATCTGAGTTCCCCTCCCCTGAGCACCTAGTATCAAAGCACAATTCCCTCCTCCAATTAACAGTCATAAATCACATCCTCCAATTACCTTGAAATGTAGGCTTTCCCTCCAGTTCTCCAGCCCGCCAATTCTTATCATCTCTTATTTCAATAACCTTGGTTCTCACGCTAGGCACAGCATTATTATGTCTAGCTAAACTCTCGTGCCCATTCCTCCCCTCAGCATCATCTAACTCTAACTCTAAAAGAGTAAAATGTAAGAAGAAAATGGTTGCACTTCCATCTGTCGTCTAAGCAAAAACATCCGATGTTAGCAGCGTTGAAATCCGGGACGCCGTCATAAATGCGAGTCAGTTGCCCAGCGTCTGAAAACCGGTCAAATCACGTTTCTAGGTGACGTTTGTAACGGATGAGAAAAGCTTGCAATAATGTTTGGGATATGAATATGCCTGTGCTTTTCTATGGAATGAGGCGTGTTGGCCGAGAACCCAACAATCTGCGTTAAATATTAGCTATAAATACATGTGTAAAGATATAAAAACCTATAAAGAATGGTTGCCGGAATTGGATATGTGCAGTTTAATGAAAAGAAGGTCCAGGCTGACGTGATAGCAGTCTTCCAATACCTGAGGGGCTGCCACAAAAAAGAGGAGGGGGGTCAAGCTACTCTCCAAAGCCCCCGAAGGCCGCAACGGATGGAAACTAATCAAGGAGAGAAGCAACCTAGAACTAAGGAGAATTATTCTGACATTAAGAACAATTAATCAGTGCTTCCAGAGTTTGTGGGTGCTCCAACACTGAAGGCTTTCAGAAAGAGATTGGACAGCCATTCCTGCCTGAGCAGGGGGTTGGACTAGATGACCTCCAAGGTCCCTTCCAACTCTGTTCTTCTGTTAATAACCATCATGATCAACAACTATGGGAACTCGGTATGGTCGTTTAACGAAGAGAATGACCAGGGATGATGGGATAGCATTAGTATCTGAGGGGCTGCACAAAGAAAGAGGGGGCCCACCTATCCTCCAAAGCCCCTGAAGGCAGGACAAGAAGCAACGGATGGAAACTAAGGAAGGAGAGAAGCAACCTGGAGCTAAGGAGAAATTTCCTGACAGTCAGAACAATCAACCAGTGGAACAACCTGCCTCCAGAAGCGGTGAATGCTCCCAACACTGGAAGTTTTTTAAGAAGAGATTGGACAGCCTTTTGTCTGAAATGGCAGTCTGGTTTCCTGCCTGAGCAGGGGGTTGGACTAGATGACCTCCAAGGTCCCACTGCTCTCCTGTTATATTGCACGATGCAAAGTGCATTTCTCTGAAAATCAATGTGTCACAGACCAAGGGTAGCTAATGGGGGGGGAAAAACACGATTGGGCGCCCGCAAATACGGTGGAAAAAACAACAACAACGAGATGGATTTGGGCACTTCGGAATGTTTCCTAAAGATGGGGGAATTCAGAAATGCCAAGGTACGAATACTGGCAGAAAGGAAAGTGGGTAGGTTGAGAATGAATTTCCGTGGGAAGAAGGGGGGAAAACCTGTACTTCTGCCTCTTTTGCTGTAGAGAAGGGGACGAAGGCTACGTCGGGAGAAACAGAGAGGAAATGAATGAATTCTCAAGAAGCGCAGGTGATAAAGAGAGCTGAATGGGGCTGAGTGAATGTGGTTGGATGGAGCTAACCAGATCCTGAAAGAAAGGAAAAAAAAGAGAGAAAAAGAGTAAAAAAACAACAACATAAAAGGCTATACAGGTAGTCCTCAACTTACGATCACAACTGAAACCAGAATTTCCACAGCTAAGCAGAGTTAAGTGAGTCATGCTGGCTGGGAAGGTATCGGGTTTCCTACTTGAGCGGGGGGCTGGACTAGAAGACCTCCAGGGTCCCTTCCAGCTCTGTTCGATTATAACTTTGCCCACGGCCAGCAGTTCGATCTTTACTTAACTAACGTAAGCCTTCCATCCTTCCCAGGTCAGTCAAATGAGGACCTAGTTTGTTGAGGGCCATAGGCTGACTCTGTAAACCACTTCGAGAGGGCTGTAAAGCACTGTGAAGCGGTATAAATAATAAAGTTGGAAGGGACCTTGGAGGTCATCTAGTCCAACCCCCTGCTCGGGCAGAAAACCCTATACCATTTCAGACAACGAGATGGATTTGCTAAGCTTGTAAGCCGCCCTGAGTCTTCGGAGAAGGGCGGGATATAAATGGAATTAAAAAAAAAATGGCTGTCCAGTCTCTTCTTAAAAACCTCCAGTGTTGGAGCATTCACGGCTTTTGGAGGCAAGGAGTTCCACTGGTTACCGTATATACTTGAGTATAAGCCGAATTTTTCAGCCCACTTTTTGGGCTGAAAAATTCCACTTCGGCTTATACTCCAGTCAACAAAAAAACTTACCGAGGACTTGTGCGCGGCCGAGGCTTTGGTGCTTCCGGGATCGCACGCACCTCTCCCAAGCCACCGCCGTCCGGAGACCTGCCGAAGTTTGGGGAGGTTTGGGGAGGTGCGCGCGCACCTCCCCAAACCTCCCCAAACGTCGGCAGGTCTCCGGACCTCCGCGCCCTGCCTGCCTGCTTCTTTCCGCAGCGGAAAGAAGCAGGCAGGCAGGGCGCGGAGGTCCGGAGACCAAACCTCCCCAAACGTCGGCAGGTCTCTGGACCTCCGCGCCCTGCCTGCCTGCTTCTTTCCGCAGCGGAAAGAAGCAGGCAGGCAGGGCGCGGAGGTCCGGAGACCTGCCGACGTTTGGGGAGGTTTGGGGAGGTGCGCGCGCACCTCCCCAAACCTCCCCAAACTTCGGCAGGTCTCCGGACGGCGGCGGCTTGGGAGAGGTGCGCGCGATCCTGGAAGCACCGAAGCCTCGGCCGCGCGCAAGTCCTCGGTAAGCTCCGGGCGGTCACTTGCTTCGCGTCTCCTGAGGGAAGGGGGGGCGACTGGAGCGGGCGTGTTTCCTCGCCTGCTGGGCGCCGCGATTTGCCCGGGGAACGCGCGGGCCCCGAATGGCAGTGTGGAGCGAGGAAGCGGACAGCCAGGGCTTCCCCGAGAGCCGCGGCCACACAGGGTATTCCTGTGTATTCAGGCTTGCAAAATGGCGGATCGAGCCTCTGCTGGCGGCAGAGGCTTGCAGAGCGCGGATCCAGCCTCCGCCGGCGGCGGAGGCTTGCAGAACGGCGTATCGGCTTATACTCGAGTCAATAACTTTTTCCAGTTTTGGGGGGTGAAATTGGGGGTCTCGTCTTATACTCGAGTCGGCTTATACTCAAGTATATACGGTAATTTAGTTCTCAATGTCAGGAAGTTTCTCCTTAGTTCTAGGTTGCTTCTCTCCTTGACTAGTTTCCATCTGTTGCTTCTTGTCCTGCCTTCGGGTGCTTTGGAGAATAGCTTGACTCCCTCTTCTTTGGGGCAGCCCCTGAGAGATTGGAACTCTGCTATCATGTCCCCCCTCGTCCTTCTCTTCATTAAACTAGACTTACCCAATTCCATCAACCGTTCTTGATATATGTTTTAGCCTCCAGTCCCCTGATCATCTTTGTTGCTCTTCTGTGCACTCTTTCCAGAGTCTCAACGTCTTTTTTTACATCATGGTGACCAAACCTGGATGCCGTATTCCAAGTGTGGCCTTACCGAGGCCTTGTAAAGTGGTATTAACACTTCACGTGATCTCGATTCTATCCCTCTGTTGATGCAGCCTAGCACCGTGTTGGCTTTTTTGGCAACTGCAGCATATATAAATCTAAATGCTATTGCTAGTGCCGTGTTCCCACTGCTTTGGGTTCCCAGAGACAGTGGTTGGCTCCCGACCCAGCAGAGCTTCTCCTGGGATTCTCAGAGCAGATCTGCTAAAAATGTCGTCCGTTTACGAGAATATGGCTGTTTTTGATTTTTTTGGACACGGATATAAATACCACTTGGTGGAATGTAGCAGATAGATGGCATGCAGGAAGAAATGTGGCCGGACTAGTTACAGGGAACCAGCTCAATCTTAGTTGCAAAATTCAGACGAAGTGGTGGCTTTTCCCCCAAGTGTTATAGTGGGTAATCATCTTAAAGTATGTGCATGTTCGTCATAGTCTTAGTAAAGATAGTTTTTCATTAGCCCAAACCAGCTATGATTTCCCAAATCTGACCGCAGAGAAATGCCAATCTTTTAAAGGATCTGCCACTGTTCCTTTTCTTCCTTTTTTTGTTTTGTTTAAATATTTTATTGATTTTTAACATAATCGCCTTAATATTTGGTAAGAGCGTGTTGTCTGGGTTAGTATTTAAAAAAGCAATAACAATCAATGTCTATTAATTCTATAGTCCATATAATGCCTTTCCTTGATTTTCTCTTCTTCCAATAATACTTTGCCAACCTTAAATTAACACAGTTCTTATTATTTGAACAAATGACCATTAAATATCTTAAATATAGACAAACCTGGCTGGGAAACTGTGATTTTCCCCACATTGGGGTGGATAATTTGCTGCAGATTAGATTTGGAAGGGTTGAATAAGAGAATCACAAAGCTGGGTGGGGCTTTTGAGGTCTTCTAGTCCAGCCCCCTTGCTCAGGCAGGAAGACGCTATACCATTCCAGACAAGTGGCTGTTCCAGTCCCTTCTTCATCTCCTCTTTCAAATGAAAACAGGGAGGAAGGAGGTCAGGAATAAGGAGAAAAATGCAACTTGGTGTTAATTCCCGATTTGCAGGAGCCCAATGTTTGCCGGCATTGTTCCCACTATCGTTTACCAGCACAGAGGAGATAAACCTAAAAAGGAATTTTTTATCGGTGGAAGAGCAGCCGAGCAAAGCAACACAGGATGATGAAAGAATGCTACTAACTGGATAGAAGCAAAAAATATCAGGAGGTGCCTGAGTGTTTTATTTGGGATGCTTTCATTTCATTTCCCTGGCCCAGGGGTTGGCAAGCTTGAATCTTTTATGACTCGTGGACTTCAACTCCCAGAATTCCTGAGCCAGCATGGGGGAACTATGGCCCCTTCATGACTCG
>CM044359.1:3152264-3159764 GCA_024294585.1 Vipera latastei
TTTCATACTTAAAAATCTTACTTATTTCTTAGATTTTTATCCCGCCTTTGTTACCTTTATAAGTAACTCAAGGCAGCGAACGTTCATAATACTTCTTCCTCTTCCTATTTAATCCACAACAACAACCTAGTGAGGTAGATTGGGTTGAGAGAGAGGGGACTGGACCAAAATCACCCAGCTGGCTTTTATGCCTAAAGTGGGACTATAATTCCCTATCGCCATTTGATTGGTCCGAGGTCATCCAACTGTCTTTCATGCCTAAGGCGGGACTAGAACTAAAACTCAATGTCTCCTGGTAATTGGCCTAAACTCACCTAGTTAGCCTTCCTGTCTAAGGTGGGACTAGAACTCACCATCTCCTGTTGATTCGCCCAAGGTCACCCAACCTGCTTTCATGCCTAAGGCAGGACTAGAACTAGAACTCACTGTTTCCTCCTGATTGGCCCAAAGTCACCCAGCCAGCTTTTGTATCTAAGGCAGGACTAGAACTCACAGTCTCCTGGTGATTGGCCAAAAGTCACCCAGCCGGCTTTCATGGCTGAGGCAGAACTAGAACTCACTGTTTCCTCCTGATTGGCCCAAAGTCACCCAGCCAGCTTTTGTATCTAAGGCAGGACTAGAACTCACCGTCTCCTGGTGATTGACCCAAAGCCACCCAGCCAGCTTTCATGACTTTTGGAGGACTAGAACTTACCGTCTCCTGGTGATTGGCCCAAAGTCACCCAGCCGGCTTTCATGGCTTAGGCAGGACTGGAACTAAAACTCACCGTCTCCTGGCGATTGACCCAAGGTCATCTAGTTAGTTTTCATGCCTAAGGTGGAACTAGAACTCACCATCTCCTGGTGATTGACCCAAGGTCACCCAGCGGGCTTTCATGGCTTAGGCAGGACTAGAGCTCACCGTTTCCTAGTTTCTAGGCCACCCCCTTAACCACTACAGCAAAGGTGCGTGTTATTTTCACCTCTTCTGTCACCGTGAAACTCCGAACAGCCTGACAAAACACCTTTTGGCTTTGTTCCTATGCATAAACACCGATGTGCAGATTCTGTCATATCAACTTGCTTCCAAGGCAGCCGTTGCTTTGCCTAATCTAGGTGGAGTTTTTCTCTCAACCATGTTGACTAATCTCCGTTTTTAGAACGGAAGGGACAAAAAAAAAAATGAGTGTGTAAATGCATGCTCTGATAAAGCATCCCAAGTAAATTCGCTGGAAGCTGAACTGGAACGAACTGCCAGGCTGTTGTCAATCTTAAGCAGCAAGGGAAATTTACATTTTTTTACTACGACAACCTTTCCTTTCCTCCTTTCCTTTCCTTTCCTTTCCTTTCCTTTCCTTTCCTTTCCTTTCCTTTCCTTTCCTTTCCTTTCCTTTCCTTTCCTTTCCTTTCCTTTCCTTTCCTTTCCTTTCCTTTCCTTTCCTTTCCTTTCCTTTCCTTTCCTTTCCTTTCCTTTCCTTTCCTTTCCTTTCCTTTCCTTTTTGTGCTACATTTTGAAAGCTCTCCTTTAGTGTGGTTTTATTTGTAACTTGGGAGGGCTTCAAATTATATTTTTATAAGGAAGGCTGAAGTTTTGGGAAATACCACTAAGTCCCCACCTTTGGAGTGCAGAGAAGAGCAACAAAGAGGATTAGGGGACTGGAGGCTAAAACATATATAAAGAACGGTTGCAGGAATTGGGCATGTCCAGTTTAATGAAGAGAAGGACCAGGGGGGACAGGATAGCTGCCTTCCAGTATCTCAGGGGCTGCCCCAAAGAAGAGGCAGTCAAGCTCTTCTCCAAAGTGCCTGAAAGCAGGACAAGAAGCAACGGATGGAAACTAATCAAGGAGAGAAGCAACCTGGAATTAAGGAAAAACTTCCTGAACAGTGAGAACAATTAACCAGCAGAACAACCTGCCTCCAGAAGTTGTGGATGCTCCAAGACTGGGGGTTTTTAAGAGGAGACTGGACAGCCGTTTGTCTGGAATGGTATATAGCAGCGTATCGGGACAGTTTTGCCCCTTTGCTGGCAATGGGGTGGGCACGGCTTCTGGATGACGTGTCCGGCCCGCGGCCTGGCAGTTTGATACCCCTACTATATAGGGTTTCCTGCCTGAGGAGGGGGTTGGACTAGATGACCTCCAAGGTTCCTTTTTTTTAAAAAAATCCCATTTATATCCCGCCCTTCTCCGAAGACTCAGGGCGGCTTACAATCTCAGCACAAATCAATGTGCTTAGCAATAGCCTTCATTCTATGTATATGCCTGCTTATTAGGGCTTTCGGCCCCCCACCCCAAGCGGCATTATTACGAAGTCAGCTGCCCCCAACAATCTGGGTCCTCATTTTACCTACCTCGGAAGGATGGAAGGCTGAGTCAACCTTGAGCCTGGTGGGACTCGAACCTGCACTAATTGCAGGCAGCTGGTGTTACTTAAGGAGGCATTAGCCCACCGCTCCACCAAGGCTCTGCTCCTTCCAACTCTATGATTATTATAAAACTTATTCATAAAACATGAAACTCAGTCAACTGAACACTCAAATTGACTGGGGCTAATGGTTGACACGGGTTGCTGCCAGCATCCTAGGTATCGACCCAGTATTAATTAATTAATTAATTTACCCGCCTGCATCAGTTTCCTTAAAAGCTGTTCCTTTCATTAATTCATTCATTAGTTTCATTAACGGAGCTGCTTCTAAATATAGGGCAGGTTGTTCATTCAGCCCTGCTGATAAGGTTGGAGACGGGAAGATTGAGTACGTGGGAATAGGGAAGAGGAAGCAGGTTCCTTCAGCTTCCTTGATTGTTGGAAGAGATTACCTCCAATCCGTCTTTGGGCTTCCTCATTAGGTCTGATGGAGCGGGAAGAGGAAAAGCACATCGTTTATGCAGGTGTGTAAGGTGTTCCTCGATTTACAGCCATTCACTGAGTGACGGCTCGGGCTTGCATTAGTGCCGCTGAAAAAAAGTGACCAAGGATCCTTTTTTTCCCATACTTAAAGGTTATATTCAAGGTGGGAAAATTCTGAAGTGATTTATCTTAGTCTGATTTTTTAAATATATTTTATATGTATTATAAATAAATATATATATATATATATATATATATATATATATATATACACACATACATACATACATACATACATATATATATATATATATATATATGTTTTCGTAGATTCTCGCGGGTGTCTGTATGTGTAGGTCTAGAGTCTCGGGTTTCTTCCCGCGTTCCTTTCATCTTCAGAAAGTTGTGGCGACGTGCGAGTGTTTCCGACTCTAGGGGCCGGTGCTCATCTCCGTTTCATAGCCGAAGAGCCAGCGTTTGTCCGAGGACATCTCCGTGGTCATGTGGCCGGCATGACTAGACGCCAAAGGCGCACGGAACGCTGTTACCTTCCCACCGTAGTGGTCCCTATTTTTCTACTTGCATTTTTACGTGCTTTCGAACTGCTAGGTGGGCAGAAGCTGGGACGAGTAACAGGCGCTCACTCTGTTACGCGGCACTCGGTTATAAGTCGAGGACTGCCTGTAGGGTGAGACCCACAGTTTCCTGGCTCCATCTGGCTCTAATTTGGTTGGGTGTGATGACCTCCTTTAATAAAACGGAAGGAATGCCTGTGCTGTAATGGTTTTGGCAATTTGGTGCTTCTTGGTATACTAACTAAGGCCGCCAGGTGTGGGCAAGATGCAGGTAGTCCTCACTTAACGACCCCAATCGGGATGCGACTCCGTTGCTAAGCACGTGACTACTACCGCTTTGCTTGTCAGAAGCCAGCTTTGAAAGTTGCAAAAGGGGAGATCACAGCACGCTAGGATGCTGCAAACTTTGCCAAATATCTGAATTATGATCCCATGACTGGGAATTCTACCACAGCCGTAAGTGTGAGGACCGGTCATAAGTCCCTTTTTCAGCGCCGCCGTAACTTCAAACGGTCGCTAAACAAATGCTCACAATTTGAGGACTACCTGTAACCTCGCTGTAACTGCAGCTGGATTGTGCAGCCTGCTGAGGACCGGTTTGATAGCTTGCAAAGTTCGCTTTGCTTAGTGGTCTCCTTTCCTGCTTGTCTGTTGCAAGCCACTAAGGTCAGAAGCCATCGGCGGCTTGTTTTGGCTTATCAATCATTCCGGTGGTGATCTGTTGACCGTTGTGTTATCGTGTTGTCTGTAAGCAGCAAGCCATGATTTAATCCCGTATACCAGTCTCGGCCTTTCCGTTTGACTATCTTTAAATGGCAAAATGAACTAACCCAATCAGCGCCGAGTCCAGATTGAACTAACCTAATCAAGCTTTAGCCCAAGTTGAGGGATTCTCTGGGTGTTTGGGTGGGTGTGTGTATGCGCAAATCCGTAAAATGAAGTGGATTAAATTATATTATGCAAACACAACACTTCCGACGCTTAATTCCTGGCTAAGGGCCAGCATTAGACCTTATCAGCTGCCCGGAGAGCTGGATTTGCACAACACCCTCGGCTATAAATCTGCCAGTTACATTTCAGCTGACCCAATTGTGTTGAACCCAGCTGGCGGTCAGGTACAGATAAGTCCTCGGCCGTACGGCCGCCGTTGAGCTCGAGCAAGACGCTTTGCTAAGTACACCTCGCCCCATTTTGTGACCTTTCTCGCCGCAGACGTTCAGCGAACCGCTGCCGTTGTTCAGGGAGCAACGCGGTTGTTTTAAGTAAATTTTATTTATTTATTTTTATTTTATTATATTTGTATACCGCCCTTCTCCCGAAGGACTCAGGGCGGTGAACAGGGCAATACGTGTTAAAAAACAAGAATACAAAAGTTAAAAAAAGATTAAACAAGATGCCCAAAAACTATAACAATAAGTTAAGTTAAAATACATAATAACACAATAAAACCCAAACCCATCACCCATCAGGCCAGGCCGGCTTGTTCGAACAGGTAAGTCTTTAGATCGCGCCGGAAGGAGCGAAGGTCGGGCGCCATCCGGAGCTCAACCGGAAGATGGTTCCATAAATCCGGCGCGCCCACAGAGAAATGGGGCTTCCTGCTCGACTTGGCCAGTCGCGAAGATCTCCAGAAGGGATCGCCTGACCCCAGGGCGCTGCAACTGTCAGAAGCACGAGCCAGTTGCCAGAGTGCCTGGATTCGGGTCATGTGACCCCGGGGACAACGCGGTGCTTGCGAAAGGGAAAGATGGTCATGCCGGGTTTAAACCCGCCCCCCCCAGTTCCGTTGTAACATCTTAATGGTCCCTAAAACGGTTACACGTTGCGGATTACCCGCGTAGCTTACATATTCACAGAATGCGTTCGCCCGTAACGTACTCAAATAATATTCATTTTCTGGATTTTTGTGACATGCCACATAGCAGCAAACTGAGGACACCGGGGGGGGGGGGGCTGGGGTGTCGCACAACCCCCGTTGAGTCACTAACCAGATTTTCCCTGGAAAATGGAGAGGTCCCTAAACGGCCACAAAGACTTTTCCATTAGAAGAATAATTTTAATTATTCCCCCCTGCGTAGAGCGCGCGCGCACACACACACCCAATTCAGAAGTAATTTCCAGTAATTAACTATGCTTCAGATTAGCCCTCCACATCTGGAGCTTTGCAGCTGGAATGGAAAAAAATGCTCCGGTTCTGGAATATTTGCTGGTTTTGTCAACTGAGTGCGTGTCTAAGCAGGAACCCCGTGTAGTTTCCCCGCCTCTCTCCAAAGCCAACCCAGGCCGGTCCAGCTGTTGCACATCTGGAAAGCCTGTCTTGTTTGAAGTTTTCTAGCGCTTCCAGGCCTTGCGAGACTTTCATGGGAAATTGCCGCCAGCCTTCAAATAACAACCCTCTAACGGAAAGTGGTGCCGTTGTGTGAACCCCTGGGGGGTGGGGGTGAAAAGCGTGTCCACAGGTGTCTGTCTGGAGGGGTTTCGGAGGCCACGATCCAATTAAAGGAGCTGGTCCTGGCTTGGGCCGGTCGCAAGGGTTGAGTTTTGGGGGCCAGGTCAGGCTGCCGTTTCTTACGTTACACGCATTCTTGCCCCGAAGTAGCACCCGGAAACCCAGCGGGATGGACTGCCCTGGGGTTTTGAAGGGAACGGACCCTCCATAATCTAGGAGGGGATGGTCAATAAAGGAGAATATTCATAGCTCAGGGTTGAAATGAGGGGGTCCTTGGTGCTCTCTGAGCTGGGTGGATTCCTTGCAGACGTTTCATGACCCAACTAGGGAACATCATCAATGCCGGAAGGGAGGGGGGTTTGCAGGGAGGAGGAGGAGGAGGAAGAGAAGGTGGACTGTGGGGTCCTTGATGCTCTCTGAACTGGGTGATTTTCTTGCCGACCTTTCATGACCCAACTAGGGAACATCATCAGGGCTAGAAGGGAGGGGGGTTTGTGGAGGAGGAGGAGGAGGAGGAGGAGGAGGAAGGACTGTGGGGTCCCTGGTGCTCTCTAAGCTGGGTGGTTTTCTTGCAGACGTTTCATGACCCAACTAGGGAACATTATCAGTGCTAGAAGGGAGGGGGGGGGTTGTGGAGGAGGTGGGGGGGGAGGAGGAGCTGGAGAAGAAAAGGATGTGGGGTCCCTGGTGCTCTCCGAGCTGGGTGGTTTCCTTGCAGACATTTTGTGACCCAACTAGGGGACATCATCAGGGTTGGAGGGATTGGGGTTTGTGGAGAGGAGGAGGAGGAGGAGAACGACGACTGTGGGGTCCTTGGTGCTCTTTGAGCTTGCTGGTTTCCTTCCAGATGTTTCATGACCCAACTAGGGAACATCATCAGGGCTAGAAGGGGGTGGGATTTAGAAGAAGGAGAAAAAGAAGAAGGACTGTATGATCCTTGGTGCTCCTTGAGGTTGGTTGTTGGCTCACAGTTGTTTCATTAGCTAACTAGGCATCATCGGTGCTAGAAGGGAGGGGAGCTTGCGGAGTGGAGGAGGAGGAGGGGGGAGGGAAAGGGCTGTGGGTTCATTGGTGCTCTCTGAACTTGGTTTTCTGGCAGATGTTTAATTACCCAATTAGGTAACATCATCAGTGCTAGAAGGGTGTGGGGAGGAGGACGACGATGACGACCACTGTGGGCTCCTTGGTGCTCTCTCCGCTTGGTTATTTTGTTGCAGATGTTTGGTGACCCAACTAGGTAACGTCATCAGGAGGGGGTGGGGTTGTGGAGAAGAGGGGGTGGGAGGACAGCTATGGGGTCCTTGGTTGTTTTCTTGCAGATGGTTCATGACTCATCTAGGTGACGTCATCATCAGAAGGAAGTGGGGTTTGCAGAGAAGAGGGCAAGGAGGACTTTGGGGTCCTCGGTGCTCTCTGAGCTCGGCAGTTTCCTTGCAGACATTTCGTGACCCAACTAGGGAACATCATCAGGGCTAGAAAGGAGTGGAAAGGAGAAGGAAGGAAGGAAGGAGAGAAAGAGAAGAACTGTGGGGTCCTTGGTGTTCTTTGAGCTTGGCTGTTTCCTTGCAGACGTTCCATGACCCAACTAGGGAACATCATCAGTGCTAGAAGGGAGGGGGGTTTGCAGGGAGGAGGAGGAGGAAGAAA
>CM044359.1:3164764-3197264 GCA_024294585.1 Vipera latastei
TTTCTTTCTTTCTTTCTTTCTTTCTTTCTTTCTTTCTTCTCTCTCTCTCTCTCTCTCTCTCTCTCTCTCTCTCTCTCTCTCTCTCTCTCTCTCTCTCTCTCTCTCTTTCTCTCTCTTTCTTTTGCTTTATGTTGCTTCGTGCTGTTAAATTCTTCCTATCTCTTTAGGTTGAGGAAGAGTCTGATAGAAGAGAATATTTGTAACTCAAGGTTGAACTGTGGGGTCCTTGGTGCTCTCTGAGCTGGGTGGTTTTCTTGCAGATGTTTCATGACCCAACTAGGGAACACCATCAGTGCTAGGAAGGGCTTGTATATAAACAGTGAGCAATCCCCCCTCCCTTCTAGCACTGATGATGTTCCCTAGTTGGGTCACGAAACGTCCGCAAGAAAACCACCCAGCTCAGAGAGCAACAAGGCACCCACCCACCCACTGTCCCCCATGGTGAAGCACACTTTTTAGTCTAAAGCAGGGGTGTCAAACTCAATTTCATTGAGGGCCGCATCAGCATTGCAGTTGCCCTCAGGGGGCCGGGTGGGTGTGGCCTGGGTGGGCGTGGCCTACTGGGTGGGCGTGGCTAGAGTGCGTATGGCCTACTGGGTGGGCGTGGCCAGCTCTACATCACTGGCATCAAGGGTGCCTATGGGGGCCTGGGCAGGAGTGGGACAGATCTGAGGGTCTCTGGCTGAAGGAGGGTCTCTGGGCCAGGGCCAAGGCAGTGGGGGCCGTTCCCTCACTGTGTCCAGGATGGCTTCGCGGGCCACATGAAACCACTTCGTGGGCCGGATCTGGCCCCCGGGCCTTGTGTTTGACATGTCTGGTCTAAAGCCAAGTCAACAACACCTTTGCATCGACGCACAGCGTACACACGGTGCATTATTGCCGGCCGCCAGCTAACCCTTGTAGAATTGAGGTTTGCTTCTGCCTCCGGCTTGTCGGTGTGTCCGTGTTTTACATCATCCTTTTTTAAAAGGGCAACCAACTGTCAGGTGTGTTCAACCATTTGTGTTGACGCGCAATAATAATGTGTAGCTTCGGCCTCTTTCGGAGGCGATAGGCGTGGTCTCCGTAGCGCAGAAATTCTGGAAAAAAAATATTTTGAAACCGTCTCGTGGTTTCCCCTTCCTCATTGTTGTCCCCCCCCCCCTTTTGTTGGAAAGTGAAAGTCGGCTTACTGGGGGCGGGGAGGGGGGGGAACCTGGCAAAGTTTTGTGGGCTAGTTCCTCCCCACTCCTTGTTTTCTCTGAAACTTAACTTGAAAAACTAGTTTAAGTAGAAGCGGTTGAGCTGAAGTCCAAAAGTTTGCCATTTTTTTTTTTATTTTTTGCAAGCGGGAAATGTTTATTAATAAATTGCTCCAAAGTTCAAAACAAAACAAAACAGAAAAATTAGTTACAGATCGATTTGGGGATTGGCATGGGGTGGTTTGTTGCCATCTGTCGTGGGTGTGATGTGCAGTTGGGTGTCCAGGCAATCCTCGACTTGTGACCTCAATGGTGCTCAACAATTCTGTTGCCTAAGCGGGCCGTTTGTTAAGTGAGTTTTGCTCCATTTTACGACCTGAACCACTGCAGCTGTTAATAACGTTGCTAAGTGAATCTGGCTTTGCTTATCAGAAGGTCTGAAAAGCCGAGGGAGGGGGGAGGAATCACCTGACCCCGGGACACAGCGACCGTCGTAAATATGAAACAGTTGACAAGCGCCTGCATTTTGATTGCGCGACCGTGGGGATGCCACAACGGTCGTAAGCGTGAGAAACCGGTCCTAAGTCCCTTTTTTCAGTACTGTTGTAAATTTGAGCGGTCATTAAGTGAACCGTTGTAAGTCGAGGACTTGCCTGTGTTTCCCCCTTTCTGAAAAAATCCAGCTCTTAGCCATCTTCTTCTCTTCCATCCAGTTTTGCTATTAAACAAGAATATTATTTATTTACAGAAGTTACACCGGTAGTCCTTGACTTATGACCATGGTTGAGTGAGTGTTAATATGGACCTTTCAGGGGCTACTTAACAACCTGGGTTTGAAGTTCTTACACACAGGCACACATACACAAACAGGCACACATACACAAACGCACACACTGCCACATGACCACATTTTGGCTCGCATTGACGGCCGTTTCGGCTGTCTTGTAGTCACAGGACCGTGGTTTGTGATATTTTCTGCCAGAAACGCGCATTTATTTCCAGTTTCCTGCCAAAAATACCCGTTGTGGACAATGGGTTTCGCTTACCGTCTGCGGCGGTTCACTTAATCGCCAAAAAGGCTGCAAAATCAGGCACGATCCATTTAGCGACCAGCACGACTCACAGCTATAACCCTGGGCTCAATTACAGTCGTAAGCTGAGGACTCCTTGTATATTTCTTGGGCTTATAGGTGAGAGAGGTAGCTGAGAGCAGCCTATACAAACAAAACACTGGATTTAAGGGATAGGGGGGGGGCTCAATAAATGAAGGATCGGGACCCCTGCCTCCCACAGCCCCCTTTACCTGCAGAGTGGGCATTTTTCAACCCTTTAGGATGCGGTATAATATTATAAATTCTAAATCGGGGGTGGCAACGGTTGGATTCCCCCCCCCCGCTCCCTTTTAGAATTTATAATTTTATACCTTATCCCGGGGAATTCTGGGAGTTGTAGTCCACCAGTCTTAAAAGTTGCCAATATTGGACACCCCAGTTCTAATTTGTAGAATTATGGAACACATTAGGGTGGCGTCACTTTTGCGTGGGAGTCCGTGGTTCCTTCATTTTCCAGGAACAAGAATCGATCCCGGTCCCAGCTTCCCCCCCCCCCCCCCCCCCAGTTAAGTGGAATGCATGACCTCATTCCTGAATATTCCTCGGCATCCCGGTCCCCCAGCAAAGTGCTCTGTTCTTTGTTCACTAATTTCTGAGTCGGGCTCCTGTAAAGCCCAGCCTTTCTCAGCCGGCCTTAGGCTCCCCGTCCACTTCTTCCTTCTTCCTGCGAGGAATGGAGAAAGTGTGGAAAAAACAGTGACAACCCCGTCCTGCCTGCACAGTCCGCCAGGCTCCACAAAGCTCTGAAGGTTCTCGGCCCATTTCCAAGGCCCCCAACGGACTGAGTTGCAGTAAAAAATAAAAAAATAAAAATAAAGACACTCTTTGAGAGCGATGGAGGGAAGGAAGGGATGAGAGGGGGAAGGAAGGAAGGAAGGGGGAGGGAGGAAGGAAGGAATGGGGATGGAAGAAGGGGGAGGAAGGAAGGGGAAGGAAGGAATGGGGAGAGAGGGAGGAAGGAAGGAATGGGGAGAGAGGGAGGGGGAGGAAGGAAGGAATGGGGAGAGAGGAAGGGGGAGGAAGGAAGGAATGGGGAGAGAGGAAGGGAGGAAGGAAGGAATGGGGAGAGAGGAAGGGAGGAAGGAAGGAATGGGGAGAGAGGGAGGGGGAGGAAGGAAGGAATGGGGAGAGAGGAAGGGGGAGGAAGGAAGGAATGGGGAGAGAGGAAGGGAGGAAGGAAGGAATGGGGAGAGAGGAAGGGGGAGGAAGGAAGGAATGGGGAGAGAGGAAGGGAGGAAGGAAGGAATGGGGAGAGAGGAAGGGGGAGGAAGGAAGGAATGGGGAGAGGAAGGGGGAGGAAGGAAGGAAGGAATGAGGGAACGAAGGAAGGGGGAGAGGAAGAGGGAGGGAGGAAGGAATGGGGATAGAGGAAGGAATAAGGAAGGAAGGAATGGGGAGGAAGGAAGGAATGAGGAAGGAAGGAATGGGGAGAGGAAGGAAGGAAGGAAGAAAAGAGGAAGGAAGCCCACGCTCCACCATGAACTACGGATGACAATTCAATCCCTCGTGGGCCCTTCTGAGCTTTGGAGGAGAGAAATTTTAGAGGATTTTTATAGGAGTGGAAAAGTTTGGGAAATAGCTCCGTGTGTGCGTACCTGGGCAGGAAACGGTGGCTTTCACACCATCTGCTTGCCAGGCCAAGAGTTTGCGTAGCACCGCCTGGTTGAATAACCTGTAATTGTCCACCTTCCTGCAACATCCAAAGTCCTAAACGATGATGGTTTGCAAACACCGCACTGGCAAGACGCTGGTAGCCCAGGGGGGAAAGACGACAACAACAACGTGCCCGATTCAAACAAGGACGCTTCGGCTTGTTTTGAGCTGCTTATCTGACGTCACCCCCTCTTGTGATGAAGTTAAACAGAGAGAGTGGCAATTTCCCCACCGGAAAGAAAAGTTAACGCAACCCACACCCACTCTGAGCAACACTAAAGGACACCATATTCCTGACCTGGCCCAGAGATCAATGCAGGGGAGGATCCTAGGCGGTCCTCGACATACGACGGTTCGTTTAGTGGCCGTTCAAAGTTACGACGTCACTGGGGGGGGGAAAGGGACTCGGGACCATTTTTCACACTTTTTAACGGCCGTCGCAGCATCCCCCGCGGTCACGTGCTCAAAATTCGGACAGTTGGCAACTGACTCATATTTATGACGGTCGCAGCGTCCCGGGGGTGGGTGTCCCGTGATCCCCTTTGGCGACCTTCTGACCAGCAAAGTCAATGGGGGAAGCCAGATTCACTTAACAGCCGGGTGACTAACTTAACAACTGTGGCAAGGAAGGTCATAAAATGGGGCAAAACTCACTTAACAAAGGTCTCGTTTAGCAGCATAATTTTGGGGCGTAATTGGTCATAAGTCGAGAACAACCTATCCGGATCAAGGAGAACCAGGCTCAGGTCTATCTATCCCCAACCAGGTTAGCTTAATCCAGGGGTCTTCAAACGTGGCCCTTTGATGACTTGTGGATTTCAACTCCCAGAATTCCTCAGCCAGGCATGCTGGCTGAGGAATTCTGGGAGTTGAAGTCCTCGAGTCATGAAGGGGCCATAGTTCCCCCATGCTGACTGAGGAATTCTGGGAGTTGAAGTCCTCGAGTCATGAACGGGCCATAGTTCCCCCATGCTGGCTGGGGAATTCTGGGAGTTGAAGTCCTCGAGTCATGAAGGGACCATAATCCCTCCATGCTAGCTGGGGAATTCTGGGAGTTGAAGTCCTCGAGTCATGAAGGGACCATAATTCCTCCATGCTAGCTGGGGAATTCTGGGAGTTGAAGTCCTCAAGTCATGAAGGGACCATAATTCCTCCATGCTAGCTGGGGAATTCTGGGAGTTGAAGTCCTCGAGTCATGAAGGGGCCATAGTTCCCCCATGCTGACTGAGGAATTCTGGGAGTTGAAGTCCACGAGTCATGAGGGGGCCATAGTTCCCCCATGCTGGCTCAGGAATTCTGGGAGTTGAAGTCCACGAGTCATGAGGGGGCCATAGTTCCCCCATGCTGGCTCAGGAATTCTGGGAGTTGAAGTCCACGAGTCATGAAGGGGCCATAGTTCCCCCATGCTGGCTCAGGAATTCTGGGAGTTGAAGTCCACAAGTCATGAGGGGGCCATAGTTTCCCCCATGCTGGCTCAGGAATTCTGGGAGTTGAAGTCCACGAGTCATGAGGGGGCCATAGTTCCCCCATGGCTGGCTGGGGAATTCTGGGAGTTGAAGTCCACGAGTCATCAAAGGGCCAAGTTTGAAGACCCCTGGCTTAGTCTAACCTCGGGGCTGTTGTTTTCGAAGCCATCTTGGAAGCAGGGAACGCCCCGCCTCTTACTCTTCCCACCTCTGTGCAAGCAGAAACTCGAATGTTACCCACAGATTAGCCAGGCTTGTACTCTCAGTGGGGGGGGGGGGGGAAGGGAGTTTGGGCTGGACCAGGAAGTCTAATCAAAAGGAGAGCAAGATCAAAGGAAAAAGCAGCTTGCATGCTCAAGGGCACCAAGAAAGGAAAGCTTTGCTTGAGACCTTGAACCTTCTCCAGACCTCAAATGCTTCGGAAGGCTAAGGTCTTCCCTCCAGGCAACACTATAGATAGAGCAAGGGTCTCCAAACTTGGCCCTTTGATGACTTGTGGACTTCAACTCCCAGAATTTGCATGCCTGGCTGAGGAATTCTGGGAGTTGAAGTCCACAAGTCATCAAAGGGCCTAGTTTGGAGACCCCTCTATAGAGCATCGCACGCCAGAACAACAACTAGACAGAAAGACAGGTTCTCTCTACCCCGCCCCCCTCACCCCACCCGTGCATCCCTCTGCTAAACAACTCGTTCCCACAACACTTGTCAAGCTATCCACTAAGGCTCGTCTTTCCTGTTACCTGTCTACTTATCTTCTTTTGACTATAACTTTGTTAACGATTTATATTAATTGCTTTATTTGGTATCCTAATAGGATTTATGTTGTTTGCTTATTAGGCGTCCTGTGACTATCGCTAAGTGTTGTGTCTTATAATTTATGATGATTTTTTTTTATGCTGATTATGATCGTGATTTATCACCTGTTATTTTGTAAGTACACTGAGAGTTTATGCACCAGAGACAAATTCCTTGTGTGTACAGTCACACTTGGCCAATAAACAATACTTCCATTCCATTCCACTACATTCCATTCCACTCCATCTATTCCGTTCCTGTTCTGTTCTGTTCTATTCTTTCCCATTCTATTCTATTCTATTCTATTCTATTCTATTCTATTCTATTCTATTCTATTCTATTCTATTCTATTCTATTCTATTCTATTCTATTCTATTCTATTCTATTCCATTCCATTCCATTCCATTCCATTCCATTCCATTCCATTGTATTATATTCTGTTCTGTTCTGTTCTGTCTATTCCATTAGATTTCATTCCATTCTACTCCATTCCATATTTTCTATTTTCTGTTCTGTTCTGTTCTGTTCCGTTCCGTTCCATTCTGTTCTATTCCATTAGATTTCATTCCATTCGATTCCATTCCATATTTTCTATTCTATTCTATTCTATTCTATTCCATTCCATTCCATTCCATTCCATTCCATTCCACTCCACTCCACTCCACTCCACTCCACTCCACTCCACTCCATATTTTCTATTCTATTCTATTCTATTCTATTCTATTCTATTCTATTCTATTCTATTCTATTCTATTCTATTCTATTCTATTCTATTCTATTCTATTCTATTCTATTCTATTCTATTCTATTCTACTCTACTCTATTCCTATCCTCTATATCCTATATTCTATCCTATCCTATTCTCTCCCATCGTATTATATTATACTCTGTATTCTATCCTATCTTCTATTCTATTCTACTCTAAAGGTATCAGTCCAGGCCAAAATGCATGTGGTTAAGCGAGATTTGCCCCACTTCACGCCCTTTTGCGCCACAGTTGTTAAGTGAATCCCTGCAGTTGTTCAGTTAGTGGCCTGGTTGTTCAGTGAATCTGGCTTCCCCATGGACCTTGCTCGCCGTTGTGGCAAAAGGGGAATCACGTGACCCCCCGGGATGCTGCAACCGTCATAAATACGAGTCAGTTGCTAAGCGTCTGAATTTTGATCGCGCGATCACGGGGGGTGCTGCCAGCTTGTGGGAAACAAGACCTGAGTCTTCTCTTTTCAGTGCCGCCGTTACTTTGAACGGTTGCTAAACGGGTGGCTGTAAGCCGAGGACTGCCTGTATTCCCTCTTCGTCTACGCAGGGCTTTTATTTTCCAAGAGAGAAAAGACAATTTTCCGCTGTTTCTCCTCTCTCCCTCCCAAGTTAATGGCCTTTGCCTTCAGGCGTCTCCTGCAGCCTGTTTTGTTTTAGCCCGTTTGCTGCATACCCGAAATTTCTGCAGGTGTTGGGGTTTTATCAAGTCTGCAACACCAGCCTAAAGGCAGGGTATGGTTTGAAAACTTACGCGCTTCACAAAACTTAAGGATGGAGTTGGAAACGCGTAGCCTGAAAGCATCCTTGTCCTTCCTGGCCCCTGTGCACGCTGTTATTTTGGCTAACAGACCAAGAAACCTTGCTTGTGCCTTGCTTCTCCTTGCTAAAAAAATATGCAGAGGCTGGTTTTAAAATGAGAGAGAGAGAGAGAGAGAGAGAGAGAGAGAGAGAGAGAGGGAGGAGAGAGGGAGAGAGAGAGAGAGAGAGAGAGAGAGAGAGAGAGAGATGGATAGAGATAGAAACACGGATGGATGGGTGTTTGTGTGTAGATAGATAGATGGGGGACGCCATGGCAAACCTAGACAGCAGACTAAAAAGCAGAGACGTCACCCTGCCCACAAAAGTGCGTGTAGTCAAGGCTATGGTCTTCCCAGTTGCAATGTATGGCTGTGAAAGTTGGACCATAAGAAACGCCAATCGCCAAAGAATTGAGGCCTTTGAACTCTGGTGCTGGAGAAGACTCCTGCGAGTCCCTTGGACTGCAAGGCGATCAAACCGGTCGGTCCTAGAGGAGATCAACCCTGACTGCTCTTTAGAAGGCCAGATCCTGAAGCTGAAACTCAAATCCTTTGGCCACCTAATGAGCAGGAAGGACTCACTGGAGAAGAGCCTCATGCTGGGAAAGGCGGAGGGCAAGAGAAGAAGGGGACGACAGAGAAGGAGGTGGCTGGATGGAGTCCCTGAAGCAGGAGGCGTGAGCTTAAATGGACTCCAGAAGATGGTGGAGCACAGGAAGGCCTGGAGGAACGTTGTCCATGGGGTCACGATGGGTCGGACACGACTTTGCACCTAACAACAACAGATGGGGGAAAAGGAAGAGAAAGAGGTGGATAGATAGGGATAGATGCATGGGTGGCTGTGTGTGTGTGTGTGTGTGTGTGTGTGTGTATCACAGAATAACAGAGTTGGAAGGGACCGTGGAGGTCTTCTAGTCCAGCCCCTTGCTCAAGGAGGAAACCCTGTACCATTTCAGACACAGGGTTGTCCGATCTCTTCTTAGAAACTTCACAACTTCTGGAAGCAAGCCCTTTCACTGATGGTGTGTGTGTGTAGAGTGGGGGGGGGGGAGGGAAGGAGGAAGGAAAGAAAATGAAGGGAAGGGAAGAAAGAAAATAAATTTCTCTTGAAGGAGCCACGGTGCTTTGGGGGGCAGGGTGCCTTGAAGCAATGGCTGATGATTTTCGATGCTGCAACCTTCCCCCCCGCCCCCCTTGACCCTTAGCACACTCTGTCCAGCCAGGGTTCTTTAAGTCCTGAGTAAACCAGTTGTACAACTTGTTCTCTCCTTTTATCTCTTTGCAGGAGCCTAGCAATAAACGTGTCCGGTCACTGGCCCGGGTCACCTCTTTGGCAAACCTGATTTCGCCTGTACGAAATGGTGCCGTGCGTCGCTTCGGGCAGACCATACAGGTAGGTGCTTGAGCAGCGGGCTGGACTAGAAGACCTCCAAGGTCCCTTCTAGCTCTATTGCTCTATTCAGGTGGGCGGGCGAGCCCGAGCTGTGGGGCGTAGGTGGTTCAAGGAGCTCCTGATCCAGACAGGATTTTGGCGCCCATCTCTGTTGTCCGCCATGGGGACGTCCCTTTCTCCCCCCCTTACCCCGGCAGAATCTTTTGTGTAAGAAGTTCAACCTGCTTTCTCTAGCGTAGTGGACTCTAAACATGGCCACTTTAAGACTTGTGGACTTCAACTCCCAGAATTCCCCAGCCAGCATATGGAATGCAATGGAATAGAATTAGAATTAGAATTAGAATTAGAATTAGAATTAGAATAGAATAGAATAGAATAGAATAGAATAGAATAGAATAGAATAGAATAGAATTACAGAATAGAATAGAATTACAGAATAGAATAGAATAGAATAGAATTACGAAATAGAATAGAATTACGAAATAGAATAGAATTACGAAATAGAATAGAATAGAATTACAAAATAGAATTACAGAATAGAATAGAATTACAGAATAGAATAAAATTACAAAATAGAATAGAATTACAGAATAGAATTACAGAATAGAATAGAATTACAAAATAGAATAGAATAGAATTACGAAATAGAATAGAATAGAATAGAAAACGTTATTGTCATTTTAAATATACACTGATCGGCATACATTAAAATGAGATTTTGTTGCCTGCAGCTCTCAAAGGCTGACCGCCTCCAATATACCCTTGCCTAAAGATGACCGGGAAATAAATCAATCAATAAATAAATTACTCGTATACCCACACAGATATGTGGCCCAGAGAAACAGCACAAGTCTAGTTCGGATGTGTACATAGACAGGGCAAGAAAAACTAATCTTGCCAGCTTACCAGACGGAGGGAACCAAACTGCCTGTGCGGGTAGCCCAGACTGCAAGGGTTTGAAGAAAAAAAGAAAAAAAGAAACGGAATTTCTTACGCTCATCGTGGCTCACGGACTGTTTCTCCCCCCCACCCCAATCTCTTCCCTCCAGTCATTCTCCCTCCGCGGCGACAACAAATCCCCAGCTAGTGGTCAGAAGCTGTGCAGCCGGCTAACGGCCCCCACCCCTCCCAAAAGAAGGAACAGCGTGCTCTGGTCCGAGACGTTGGACGTCACTATGAAGGAGACGCTCAGCACCAAGGAAATCAAACGGCAGGAGGTAAGGCTGAGCCTTCAGCAGCAGGACTGCCTTTGGGCCGAGGCCGGCTCGGGGACGGCGTCTGCAGGATGCGATCCTGAAGCTTCTCCCTTTTTATTGGGGCGCCGTGGTGGTGCAGTGGTTAGAGGGCAGTACTGCAGGCGACTTCTGCCGGCAGTTCGATCCTGACCGGCTCAAGGTCGACTCAGCCGTCCATCCATCCGAGGTTGGTTAAAATGAGGACCCAGATGGTTGGGGGTGGGTGTGGTGGTAATATATTGACTCTGTAAACCGCTTAGAGAAGGCTGTCAAGCACTGTGGAGCGGTGTATATAAGTCTAAGTGCTATTGCGAAGGAAGGAAGGAAGATGAAGGGAGGCAGGGAAGGAAGAAAAATGGAGGGAAGGAAGGAAGGAAGACGAAGGGAGGCAGGGAAGGAAGAAAAATGGAAGGAAGAAAGGAAGAGAGAGAAAGAAGGAAGGAAGGAAGATGAAGGGAGGCAGGGAAGGAAGAAAAATGAAAGGAAGAAAGGAAGAGAGAGAGAGAGAAAGAAAAAGGAAGGAAGGAAGGAAGGAGAGGTTTTGGGTGCTCCAGGTAATTTTTAAGAAGATATTGGACAGCCATTTGAAACGGCATAGAGTCTCCTGCTTGAGCTGGGGGTTAGACTAGATGACCTCCAGGGCCCCTTCCAACTCTGTTATTCCATTTCTTACCCAGAAGTAACTCCATTTGTGGCTCTGGGTTCTTGACAGAAAGCAGGTTAGCAATCTTAACCCATAATAACCCAACCAAGTTAGTAGACTGTGAAGTCTTCCAAAGGCGAAGAAGCTTGTTAACAGGCCGGGCCCTTCCGTTTTTCTCGCGTCTGCAGGCCATCTACGAACTCTCTCGAGGTGAGCAGGATTTGATTGAGGACCTGAAGCTTGCCAGGAAGGTAAGTCTCGCCTTGCTCTTGTTGACTTTGATTGCTAACCCGGCACGCGGGACTCACTTTCTTCAAAGAGATCACAAGCCACCGGTTAAAATGGGTTTCTTCTGTGGCTCGGCCTTCCTCCTCCTCCGTGGCAACCTCTTCCCAGTAGCAGCAAGAGAGCCATCGACTGCGCAGCCAATCCTCAAATTAACGACCACAATGGGGGTCTTTTGCCGGGGTCTTTTGCCGGGATCCAGAGGGCTGAAGGAAGGTCCAGCCTCATATTCTCAACCCGGCAGAGTTCCGAACAGGATCGGGGCAGGGAAAAACAAGCAAGTAGGGCGCCGATAAGAGTCAGGGGGTCTTCCCCCCTTAGAGTTGTTGTAGCGTTGTTGTGTTCAGAGATCTCCAGCATGATAACGAGTCGGTCCGTCCAGCTTTGTGAAGGATTGTCAGTGCTTCTCAACCTCGGCAGCTTCCCGATGGGTGGACTTCAACTCCCAGAATTCTCCAGCCAGCCAGGTGTAAGGGCTGGACCGTCCCTCGCAAGAAAGACACACACACACACACACACGGTTCAACGAGCTTCCATTCGAAGGACTGGAATTCTACACTTGGTGGCGTGCTTTCCTTCCGCAAATCGCAGCATTCTGGGAGTTGAAGTCCACCCACCCGGAAGCTGCCACAGCTGAGGAACTGCTACTCCGCCATTTCCATCAGAAGCCTCCTGGCTGCAGAGATCCTACTCCGAGGCTGAACCCCTCTCTTCCTCTTTCGCCAGGCTTACCACGACCCCATGTTGAAGCTCTCCATCATGTCCGAAGAGGAGCTGAGCCACATCTTCGGAGACCTGGATTCCTACATCCCCTTGCACGAAGGTAAAACCGCCGGCCCAGCCCAGCCGAGTCAGGATTTCTTGACATCCTGAATGGCTCGAGGCCAGACCCGCCCAAGTGACTAAGAAAGCAAAGGAACATGTATCGCTGCACAAAGAGTGTCACGCTCTGCTGAAATGTTGTTATCAAAAAAAAGGGAGAGGAAAAAGTCAGATCAGTCACAGATAAAGTTATCGGTAAGGAAAAGCTGCCCAGATGAGCTCGGCAGGCTGTGAGCTCAGCAACCAACCATCAATGGTGGCTTCTCCAGCATTTTTGTTTTTTATTATTTAGGATAGGATAAGAATAGAATAGAATAATAGGATAGGATAGGATAGGATAGGATAGGATAGGATAGGATAGGATAGGATAGGATAGGATAATAGAATAGAATAGAATAGAATAGAATAGAATAGAATAGAATAGAATAGAATAGAATAGAATAGAATAGAATAGAATAATAAAATACAGAATAGAATAGAATAATAGGATAGGATAGAATAGGATAGGATAGAATAGAATAATAAAATACAGAATAGAATAGAATAATAGGATAGGATAGAATAGAATAGAATAGAATAATAATAGAATAGAATAATAAAATACAGAATAAAATAGAATAGAATAATAGGATAGAATAGAATAGAATAGAATAGAATAGAATAGAATAGAATAGAATAGAATAGAATAGAATAGAATAGAATATGGGATATAGAATGGAATAGGACAGGATAGAAAATATGGAATAGAATAGAATAGAATGAGTTGGAGGGGGCCTTGGAGGTCATCTAGTCCAGCCCCCTTTTTTTCAGTGTAACTCTGTAACTTCGAACAGTCACTAAGCGAACTGTCGTAAGTCCGAGGACTGCCTGTAATTGCATTTTACAACACCTGTGTGTCTTCGTTTTTCAACAAAGCCACACCCCTAGTGAGCAGTGGATTCACACTTGACGACCTTTGCTCTTGCAACTGCCACATTTGCTTAAAGACCACGGCAGAAACCCATCCAGAAAAATCGGGCCGGCCACACGATCTGACTCGGTTTTAGAACCACCGTTACGGCTTAACGGCCCTAGTGGGCGGGCTCCCTTACAGCTGCACCTCCAGGACGGATAGCCTGTATTTAACATTTAGACCCGTCCTTCCTGCTTGAAGGGGGGGGGCCCTTGACGGATGATCTGCCTTTCCCTTGCAGCCTTCCTGGAGAAGCTGGGCCAGGTGACCCGGCCGGATGGGACGGTGGAGCACATCGGGCCCCTCCTCGTGGAATGGGTGAGTGGGCCCTCGGGCCCTTTCCTCCTCCGCCCTGCTTAACGCCCGCTGGCCAACCCACTTTTCTTCGCCTCCTGAAGTTTCCAGATCTCACTGAGCTTTCTGCTTCCTTTGTTAGTTAGTTAGTTAGTTTGTTTAGGCCGCCCGTTCGCTCTCTGTGTCTCTGGGCAGCTTACAGACAATCAACGTAGAAGAGGAGAAACACACACACACACACACACACACACACACACACACACACACACACACACAGAGAGAGAGAGACCCCGCCCCTGTTGGCTTGCAAATTGTGACTTTGTGCCTTCTCCTCCACCTCCGCCTCCTCCTTTTACTCCTCTTCCTCCTCCTCCTTTTACTTTTACTCCTCCTTTTACTTTCCTTTTACTCCTCTTCCTCCTTTTACTCCTCTTCCTCCTCCTCCTTTTACTTTTACTCCTCCTTTTACTTTCCTTTTACTCCTCTTCCTCCTTTTACTCCTCTGCCTCCTCCTTTTACTTCTCCTTTTACTTTTCCTTCTGCTTTTACTCCTCCTTTTACTTTTCCTCCTCTTCCTTTTACTTCTCCTTTTACTCCTCCTCCTTTTACTCTTCCTCCTCCTCCTCTTCCTTTTACTCCTTCTTTTACTCTTCCTCCTCCTATTTTACTTCTCCTTTTACTACTCCTCCTTTTACTCTTCCTTCTCATTTTACTCCTCCTTTTACTCTTCTTCCTCCTCTTCCTTTTACTTCTTTTACTCCTCCTTTTACTCTTCCTTCGCCTTTTACTCCTCATCCTCCTTTTACTCTTCCTCCTCTTTCTTTTACTTCTCCTTTTACTCCTCCTTTTACTCTTCGTTCTCCTTTTACTCCTCCTCCTTTTACTCCTCTTCCTCTTCCTTTTACTCCTCCTTTTACTCCTCTGCCTCCTTTTACTTCTCCTTTTACTACTACTACTCCTTTTACTCTTTCTTCTCCTTTTACTCCTCCTCCTCCTTCTATTCCTCCTTTTTACTCCTGCTCCTTTTACTCTTCCTTCTTTCTCCTTTTATTCCTCCTCTGCCTCCTCCTTTTATTCCTTCTCCTTTTACTCCTTTTATTCCTTCACCTCCCCTTCTCCCTCCTCCTCTCCCTCCTTCCTTCCTCCTCCTCCTCCTAAATTTGGGCATCTGCTCGACGTTATTTGCAAGACCCTAGTTACAGAAAGAGCAGATGTCTCTAACCACCCTGTCTCTCCCCCCCCCCCCCCCCTCCAGCTACCCGGACTGAATGCCTACAAGGCCTATTGCAGCAACCAGTTGGCAGCCAAGGCCTTCCTGGACCAGAAGAAGCAAGATGCCCGGGTCCAGGACTTCCTCCAGCGCTGCCTGGAGTCTCCGTTCAGCCGCAAGCTGGACCTCTGGAGCTTCCTGGACATCCCTCGGAGTCGCCTGGTCAAGTACCCGCTCCTCTTGAAGGAGATCCTTCGGCACACGCCCAACGATCACCCTGACGTCCAGAGCCTGGAAGAAGCGGTAAGGGGCTATGCTTTACTCCCTCTGGGCTTGAAACGCTCTCTGAGCTGGGTGGTTTTCTTGCAGGCATCTCATGACCCAACTAGAGAACACCATCAGGGATGGAAGGGAGTGAAGAGGAGGAGAAGGAAGAGAGGGGAGGGGGAGGAAGACTGTGGGGTCCTTGGGGCTCTCTGAGCTGGGTGGTTTCCTTGCAGACGTTTCATGACCCAACTAGGGAACATGATCAGTGCTAGAAAGGAGTGGAAAGGAGGAGAAGGAAGGAAGGAAAGAAAGGAGAAGAATTATGGGGTCCTTGGTGCTGTCTGAGCTGGGTGGTTTTCTTGCAGACATTTCAAGACCCAACTAGGGAACATCATCAGTGCTGGAAGGGAGTGAAGAGGAGGAGGAGGAGAAGAAGAAGGAATGGGAAGGAAGGAAGGAAGGAAGGAAGGAAGGAAGGAAGGAAGGAAGGAAGGAAGGAAGGAAGGAAGGAAAGAAGGGAGAAGAACTGTGGGGTCCCTGGTACTCTCTGAGCTTGGTGGTTTTCTTGCAGACATTTCATGACCCAACTAGGTGACATCATCAGGGCTACGAGGGAGAGGGATTTGAGGAGTGGGGGAGAAGGAGAAAGAGGAAGAAAAGGAGAAGGAATAAAGGGGAGGAAGAAGGAAGGAAAAGAGGAGGAGGAGGACTGTGGGGTCCTTGGTGCCCTCTGCACTTGGTTGTTCTCTTGCAGACATTTCATGACCCAACTAGGTGACGTCATCCGTGCCAGCATTCAGTGTTTAGTCTAGCCGCGTTTCCTTCCCTACATCTCCTCCACGCTCTGTGTTCCCGTCCCTGACTTCAGTTGCCAAGCCACCTTCACTGACGGGTGCTTTTCCCTCCTAGATCTCCATCATCCAAGGAGTCCTCTCGGACATCAACTTCAAGAAAGGAGAGACGGAATGCCAGTACTACATCGATAAGCTGGAATACCTGGAGGAGAAGCAGCGGGATCCGCGGATTGAAGCCAGCAAGGTTTTGCTTTGTCACGGAGAGCTGAAGAACAAAAATGGCCACGTAAGTGAAAATCTGGGAACTGGGACATCTGGGAGCTAAGAGTGCTTAAGATGGTGGCCTAGAAACTAGGAGACGGTGAGTTCTAGTCCCAACTCAGGCATGAAAGCTGGCTGGGTGACTTTGGGCCCATCACTAGGAGACGGTGAGTTCTAGTCCCGCCTTAGGCACGAAAGCTGGCTGGGTGACTGTGGGCCCATCACCAGGAGATGGTGAGTTCTAGTCCCACCTTAGGCAGGAAAACCAGCTGGGTGATTTGGGGCAATCACCAGGAGAGGGTGAGTTCTAGTTCCACCTTAGGCAGGAAAACCAGCTGGGTGATTTGGGGCCAGTCACCAGGAGATGGTGAGTTCTAGTCCCCCCTTGGGCATGAAAGCCGGCTGGGGGATTTTAGGCCAGTCACCAGGAGGCGGCGAGTTCTAATCCCGCCTTACGGATGAAAGACATTTTGGGTGACTTTGAGCCAATCACCAGAAGACGGCGAGTTCTACTTCCACCCCTGGGCACGAAAGCCGTCTTGGACCAGTCAGCAATAACTGCCTCAAATTACATATCAGTAACAAAGGTGGGATTTTTTTTAAAAAAAAAATAGAATAAATTCTTGAGGACAAGCCCAGAAATGAAGGCCGGGGAGCTTCTGTTCCTCAGTTTCTTGTTGGAAGATCTCTCATCCAATAAAAATAAGGATTCCGTGCCTTCTGCCAGCTGCCCTTTATTTCTTCTCTTTTATAATTAAAAAAAAACAACAACCAAAAACTAAAGAGAACACAGCCTTTCCGTGTTAGCCCTGGCGCCGCTTGAGCTGCCGAGTTGAGGTTGGGTACGAGAAGAAGTCCATTTAAAGGCACCAGGCAGTACTTGGGAGACAGAGAGCCGAGCTGGGGGCTGTCCAGTTTCCAGAAGCCTGGGACATACTTCACAATTTGGATTTTGCAAAGGGGGAGATGCATTCCTGATGCATAATGCACTTTATTAAATGGCCTTTTAGGCCCGCAGGCGTCAGGTGGGAAGAACATCAGAGGCTGTTCTATCAATATTTACTTAGGGTTGCTTTGCAGAAATAAAAGATGGAGTTCAGAAGGGTGTTGTTGTTGGTTTTTTTTTAAATTTCATCTTTTGTCCCGGCTATAAGCAACACATTTTCTCATTGGTCGGTTTCATCTTTTCCATTACAGCCGGGGTGTTCCAACCTCGGCGACTTTTTAAGGCTTGTGGACTTCAACTCCCAGAATTCAGAGAGTTGAAGTCCACAAGCCTTAAAAAGTCGCCGAGGTTGGAGGACCCCTGAACTGAAGGGTTGATGGAATTCTGGGAGTTGAAGTCCACAAGTCTTAAAAGTTGCTGAGGTCCCCACAGCTTGGGGACCCCTGAACTAGGAGTATTGGTCTGGTTGAGCTCTGGATGGCTTGTTCTGTGCTAGACGTTTCCCAGGTCTTGTAACCTGAGTCGCTGAGGATGAAATGGACAATTTGTTTAGCAATAGCATTTAGCGATTTACAGAGTCAGTCTATGGCCCCCAACAATCTGGGCTCCTCATTTTACCGACCTCGGAAGGGTGGAGTCAACCTTGAGCCGGTTAGGATCGAACTGCTGGCAGCTGGCAGTCAGCAGAATTAATGGTTAGTACTCCATTCCAACCACTCCGCCTCCGGGACTCTCTTAAATAGCGAAAGCTATCTGGGAGTTGAAGTCCACAATCCTTAAAAGTCGCCAAGGTTCGACAACCCCGAACTAAAGCAAATGTTTGGTGGTTAAATGATGGGTTATTTTGGGGTGGGTGGGTGTTTGAGACGCCAGAACGTTCCAAAATCTTTTAGCTCGCATAGAAAAATATATACTGTGAGCTTTCACTTCCCTCTCTTGGATTGTGCCTGGATTTCGCTAAAAAACCTCCTCGCTTCTCTTCCTTCCAGAAGCTCTACATCTTCCTTTTCCGAGAAATCCTGGTCCTCACCCGGCCCGTGACGCGGAACGAGCGCCATTCTTACCAAGTGTATCGGCAGCCCATCCCGGTGCAAGACCTGGTCCTGGAAGACTTGCAAGACGGAGACGTCAAAATGGGCGGCTCGTTCCGAGGGGCCTTCGGCAATTCGGATAAAGGTAGGCAGGAAGGATTCCAATATATTGGAGGGGCTGTCCCAGAGAAGAGGGGAGGGCCCGTCCTGTGTTCTCCAAAGCATCTGAGGGCAGGACAAGAAGTGACAGCCGGAAGCTTGTCCGAAAGGAATCCAAGCTAGAATTTAAGGAAGAAGGAAGAAGAATTAATCGGTGGAACGATTTTCCTCCAGAAGTTGTGGATGTTCCATCACTGGAGGTTTTTGAGAAGAGATTGGACAGCCTTTTTGTCTGGGATGGTATAAGGCAGGGGTCTTCGAACTTGGCCCTTTTATGACTTGTGGACTTCAACTCCCAGAATTCCTCAGCCAGCCACCATTTTGTTTGTTAGATTTAAGACAGGGTCTTCAAACTTGGCCCTTTTATGACTTGTGGGCTTCAACTCCCAGAATTCCTCAGCCAGCGTGCCCACAAGTCATAAAAGCCCACAAGTCATAAAAGGGCCAAGTTCGAAGACCCCTTGACTCGTGGACTTCAACTCCCAGAATTCCTCAGCCAGCGTGCCTGGCTGAGGAATTCTGGGAGTTGAAGTCCACAAGTCATAAAAGGGCCAAGTTTGAAGACCCCTTGACTTGTGGACTTCAACTCCCAGAATTCCTCAGCCAGCGTGCCCACAAGTCATAAAAGCCCACAAGTCATAAAAGGGCCAAGTTCGAAGACCCCTTGACTCGTGGACTTCAACTCCCAGAATTCCTCAGCCAGCGTGCCCACAAGTCATAAAAGCCCACAAGTCATAAAAGGGCCAAGTTCGAAGACCCCTTGACTCGTGGACTTCAACTCCCAGAATTCCTCAGCCAGCGTGCCTGGCTGAGGAATTCTGGGAGTTGAAGCCCACAAGTCATAAAACGGCCAAGTTCGAAGACCCCTGATATAAGGTTTCCTTCTTGACCAGAGAGTTGAAGTAGAAGACCTCCAAGGTTTTGAGGAAAAACAACCCCCTCCTCCTTCAGCACCTGCCCTTAATCTAGAGGCTGATCTGTAGAGGGAAGCTTCTGACTCCTGCAATCCCACTTTTCCCCTACTTTGGCACATTCTCTCAGGGGTCCCTAAAAACAGCAGAGGGACACCCTCTAGATTCATCCCCCCCTAAAAGCCCATCTCCATCGAAGACTCTTCAGGACCTTTCTGGAAGAGATTCCCAACCAGGAGCCCACATCTGATGTAGACCTTCAAGAGTTGACCAGAACATCCTTCTTCTCCCGAAAGTGCTTTTTCCAAAAGGTCACCACTGGATTTTCTTGGTGTTGGCTCTGAAAATGTTTTGCTTCGCCTCCCAGAAGCTCCTTCAAGTCTCACGTCGGCTCTAGAACAGTTTCCCTTCCAACCTTGGTTCTAGAACTTCTTCAGTTCCAACATCAGATAGAACTGAAGAGACGCGAAACACTTTTAATCTGGTTTTTCTTGTTTGTGTTCCCCCCCCCAAAAAAAAACCCCCACCGTTTTGCTTCTCATCCCAGAAGCTTCTTCAGGTCTCACGTCGGTTCTAGAACTGCTTCAATTCTAACATCGGTTCTAGAACTTCAGTCCCAAAGTCGGATAGAAAGGAAGAGACTTCTTGGATGAGAAGCGAAACGTTTTGAATCTGGTCTTTTTTTTCTCTCTCCAAAAAACGTTTCACTTCTCATCCAAGAAGCTTCTTCCGGTTCTAACATCCAATCCATAACTTCAGTGGTGGCGTCAGAACCAGAGGAAACTTCTCGGACGAGAAGCGAAACTTTTTCAAAAGAACGTGAACAAGAAAGTCCAGTTGCCTTTTGGAAGGGCGGGGGTGGGGGAGGGAAAAAATGACTTGAGCATCTCGCTAAATCTCCTCCTCCTCGCTTGCTTTTCCAGCCAAAAACATCTTCCGGGTCCGATTCCGGGACTCCGCCTCGGGCCAGTCCCACACGCTGCAGGCCAACGACATCTTCCACAAGCAGCAGTGGTTCAACTGCATCCAGACGGCCATCGCCCCCTTCCAGCCCAGCCCCGTGCCCTTCGACCTCCAAGACCTGCCCGAGTTGAGCGAAGAAGGCGAAGAGAACCAACCTTTCGGATCCAGCGCCAAGATCCAGAGGAGACAGACTTCCGGGTCGGGCAGTTTCCGCGCGGAGCTCGGCGACAACGGTGCCGCCGCTGCCGCGACGGGAGAGATGAAGAACGTCAAAACCTACAGGGTGCATTCAGGGCTGAGGAAAAGCCGGGACAAAAGCCAGCTCAGCGTCAAACGGAAAGAGACCCTGGTTTAAAAAAAGCGGGAGCGAGGCCTTCTTTTTCCTTTTTTTTCCCTTTCCCCTCCCGCTCTTTTATTTATAAATAAAAGTGTACATTTTCTTTCCTGTAATGTGAGAATGGTGGAGGCCCTTCTTTCGCCTTCTTTCTTGGTTGATCTTTTTATTATACATGTGAATTTTGGTTTTCCTATTTTTTTTTCTTTCCTTCCTTCCTTCCTTCCTTCCTTCCTTCCTTCCTTCCTTCCTTCCTTCCTTCCTTCCTTCCTTCCTTCCTTCCTTCCTTCCTTCCTTCTTCTTTCTTTTTTCTTTTTTTTAAAGGCAGCTACTGGTTTTTCCCGCAAACATTGTTGAACCCTGGCGTCTGATCCCTGGTGGGGGGGGGGGGTTGGTGTTAGGGTGGGAAGGAAAATTAAGGGCTCGGGGTTTCTGGACTGTAACCGCAGATTCCAGAGGTTTTGATCCTTCTGTATATATGACTGGATCGGGAAATTTCCCTTCCCAATATGAATTGGCTCTTTTAAAAAAATCAAAAATAAAAAATCAAATGTTCATTGAGAAATTGGGATTTTGGAGGCGGAGGAGGGGCTCCTGTCACTTCGTGATTCTGATTCTCTTGTGTCAACAGGAATAAGTCTGATTATCAAGTTTTCTCCTCGAGCAATATTTCTCGACTTTGAAGACGGGTGGACTTCCAACTCCCAGAATTCCCCAGCCAAGCCATGCTGGCTGGGGAATTCTGGGAGTTGGAAGTCCGCCCGTCTTCAAAGTCACCAAAGCTGAGAAACGCTTCTCTAGAGTGACACGGTCTAAGGGCTTGGGCCGTTCCTCGCGAAAAAAGACCCCAGGTTCAACAAGTTTCCATTTGAACGACTGGAATTCTATACTTGGTGGTGTCCTTTCCTTCTGCGAATTGCTACGCCCCATATTTAATCTCTCTCTCTCTCTTTTTATTTTTTTTCCTTTTAATATTATTTGAAAATGTTTGTAGACATTTCCCTTTTGTACTTTGATTTCCGGGTCATTTTTCTTTCTCAAAGCGGACCTTTTTTTTCTTTTTTTCTCCCCCCCCCCCCATCCTTTTTCCTTGTCTTGATGCGTGACTGCTGGCATCACCGTTTGTGACTCAGAGCTTTTAAAAGCCAAATCAGGACTTTACGACGGGCGAAACCAAGCCATGGATAACCCCGGAAGGGGAAACAGACCTTCCAACAAACTTGGGATTTGGGGGGGCCTTTTGGAATCGGGTCAGAGGAGACAAAGCTTTCCTGTCCATGCCAAGAGTGGAGCTCCAGTGGTCAAGAATTGGCTATCTTGGAACAGAGTTTGTTGAAGTTTGTTTGGGAGGAGGGTTAAACCGCAGCAGGCTGAATTTGAACTGCTGGAAGGAGAAGTGGTGGTGGCGGGGGTTACGGAAGGTGGATATAAAGGGACAAAGTTTGCGAGAAAGGGACAAAGTCTTTTGAAAGGCATCCGAAGATGCAGCCGTGGTGGGAAGCACAGAAAAGCACAATGTACGTCGGATAAGAGGGTTAGCGAGAGGGGGGTGTTGCTGTGTTGGGATCGGGGTGGGTGGGAAGAGAGTACGGACGTCTGCTGGCGATTCTCTTTTGAGGACCCGAACTTCCAGGTGGGAAGAAGCCGCTCTCGCTCAAAATGCAGAGTTGCAAAAAATAAAAATAAAAAATAAAGCTATTTGAACCAGCCCACCTGAAGCGCTTACCAAAATTTTTTTAAAAAAAAAAAAAAATCAGCCAGGTAAGAAGTCAAAAAAAAAAGAAAGAAAATAGTGCGGGTTTTTCTTGGTTTTTTTTTTTTTTTTTGTTTTGTTGTTATTCTGGTGCAGAAACACATCTGGCCAGCAGCGAGAGGCTGGGGGGGAGGGAAGCCCCCCGCCCCGCCGGCCCGTGTAAATAGAGATGAACCAAAGCAGTGTAAATGTTTCCTTGTACAGTAACATGAAAATGGAATACAATTAAAGCTCATATTGCATCGATTCTGGCCTGGCTTGTTTTGATTTGGAAGGGATGGGGGGGGGGTTGCTGGTGGAAAGGGGGGGGGCGCTTCAGATGTTCCAAATATTCTTCAAAGGGACGCATGTTTTAACTTGGAGGGTCACGGCAACCCAGTCCGTGCACAGACGTCCCGCTTTATGGGGAATGTGTTGTTCGGCTGCAGCGCAGCCCGAGGAGCAAAAAACGCGGCTGCGTCACTCCTGCGCAAATGTGGGAACGCAGCCAAGGGGCAGCCCTTGACTTTGACGTAGATCCGGGGGCAACGAACACAGTCCTCAATTTACGGCCACAATCGGGAGCGAAATTTACGTGGCTAAGCAAAAGCTGCTGTTAAGTGGGTCGCGCTCAATTTTGACACTTTTATTTTATTTTTTGCCACGTGGTAAGCAAATCACCGCAGTTGTCGGATGGATTGGAGGCCGTCCTCTTACTTACAGCAGTTCAATTAACGACCGTTCAAAGTTACGAGGCCGCTGAGACAAGGGACTTAACGACCGTTTTTCCCCACTTAACGACCTTTATAGCAGCCCCCCCTGTGGTGATCAAAATTCACATGCACGGCAACTGACTCGTACTTAAGACGGTCGCAGCGTCCCGGGATCGTGTGATCCCCTTTTGCGACCTTCTGACAAGTAAAGTCCATGGGGGAAGCCCAGATTCGCTTAACAGCCGTGATACTAATTATAACAGCTGCACTGATTCGCTGAATTGGCACGCAAAGCTGTCAAATGGGGCAAAACTCACTTAACAAAATGTTTCACTTAGCCACAGAAATTTTGGGCTCAATTGCGGTCGTAAAGCGAGGACTTCCTGTATGCTGACATGAAGCAGATTCATTGACTCTGCTTGACCAAAGCTGGCTAGGAAGATCGCAAATGGTGATCACTGGATCCCGGGATGCTGCAATCCATCGTTAAATACCCACTGGTTGTCAGGTGCCCACATTTCTGATCAGGCGGCCATCAGGATGCTGCCAGGGTCGTACGGGCGAGGACTTTAAAACTCACTGTCGTAACTTTTAAAGGTGGGCTAAACGAATTAATAAGTTGAGGACTTAATATTGTCTTAAATGTTTGTTTGAAGGTCATCAGCGAAAGCAAGTTAGCTGCTTCTAACCCAGGGGTAGGCAACCTCGGCTCTTTTATGACTCATGGACTTCAACTCCCAGAATTCCTGAACCAGCATGAGGGAACTGTGGCCCCTTCATAACTTGTGGACTTCAACTCCCAGAATTCCTGAGCCAGCATGGGGGAACTATGGCTCCTTATGACTGGTGGACTTCAACTCCCAGAATTCCTGAGCCAGCATGGGGGAACTATGGCCCCCTCATGACTTGTGGACTTCAACTCCCAGAATTCCTGAGCCAGCATGGGGGAACTATGGCCCCCTCATGACTTGTGGACTTCAACTCCCAGAATTCCTGAGCCAGCCTGGCTCAGCTTGGAAACCTCTCCTTTTCCCCTCAGCATGGCTGGCTCAGGAATTCTGGGAGTTGAAGTCCACCAGTCATAAAAGAGCCGAGGTTGCCTACCGCTGTAAATCTCGAGGGAATGTCTTCTGAAAAATGGCTTTGAGAAGTTTGCAGTTGAGGAAATAAAAAATAGGGTTTATTTCTCTGGGTAGGGCACTTCCTATAAACGTGGCTGTGATTTATTAACTCGGATTTTAGGGCTAGGCGTGTTGTGTCATGCAAATACATGGACATCGTCAGCCTGGTGGAGAACTTTTATATTCTATATGTTCATCTTGATAAGAAATCTAGGCAAATAATTGCTGGGCCCAATTGCGCAATGGCCTTGTGCAATCCCCTTTCTCGGCGAGGAGTTGAGATTACTAGATTTTATCCAATCTGTTTTTTTTTATTGTTCCTTTGAACTTTTCAACAGCGCGTCCTGTTTCAATTCTCCTTTAGTCAACAATCCGTGTCATTTTTTTCACGCCCACGCCTAGCGCAGCCTTTCCAGGCTTATCCGTAGACTTCCTATTCGTCTTTTTCAGCTTCTCCGTTCACCCCATTTTGGATCACGTTCCGGAAGGAAAATGATAAGAGCCATTTTGGCTTAGTGGTTAAAGCGTCAGGCTAGAAAGCAGGAGGCGGTGAGTTCTAGTCCCGCCTCAGGCATGAAAGCTGGCTGGGTGGTTTTGGACCGATGACCAGGTGATGGTGAGTTCTAGTCCACCTTAGAGGAGACGGTGAGTTCTAGTCCACCTTAGAAATGAAAGCCAGCTGGGTGACTTTGAGCCAATCACCAGGAGACGGTGAGTTCTAGTCCCGTCTCAGGCATGAAAATCCGCTAGGTGACTTTGGGCCAATCACCAGGAGACTGTGAGTTCTAGTCCTGCATTGGGCGTGGAAGCCGGCCGGGTGACTTTGGGCCAATCACCAGGAGACAGTGAGTTCTAGTCCTGCATTGGGCATGGAAACAGGCTGGGTGACTTTGGGCGAATCACCAGGAGACTGTGAGTTCTAGTTTCACCTTAGGCATGAATGCCAGCTGGGTGACTTTGGACCAATGACCAGGTGATAGTGAGTTCTAGTCCCACCTTAGAAATAAAAATTGGCTAAGTGACCTTGAGCCGATCACCAGGAGGTTGTGAGTTCTAGTCCCGTCTTAGGCATGAAAGCCAGCTGGATGACTTTGGGCCAATCACCAGGAGACGGTGAGTTCTAGTCCTGTCTCAGGCATGAAAATTGGCTAGGTGACTTTGGGCCAATCACTGGGAGACTGAATTCTATTCCTGCATTGGGTGTGGAAGCCGGCTGGGTGACTTTGGGCCAATCATAAGGAGGCAGTGAGTTCTAGTCCCACCTTAGGGGTGACCCTGAGGACACAGGCAAACTTCCAAGTGGCCTCAACGACTCTCTTAAAAAAATGCAAATGACCAGCTCTCTGCAAGGAGTATAAATCCTTCCATTCCCCACCATCCAGTCAGAGCTGAAGAAGCTTCTTGGATGAGTAGCAAAAGGTCTTCAAAAAACAAACAAACAAACTTTTGGGTATTAACTTTTTAGATATTTTAGAGTAGCTGTATTTTTCCTTTTCTCTCAGTCAATTGTGACTCTTGAATTCGATTTGCTAATCTATGAACAATAAAGATTGGTTTGATCTTGGTAGTTCTTCTCTTAGCCTTTATCACGTTCTCAGTCCATCCCAACTTTGGCTAACCTTCCTGGAAGAAAGGAGAGGTTAATATGACCTCGATCTTCAAAATCCTTAGATTACTTTTTTCTTTTTCTTTCCGGGATCGACGTTCCTCGATCTCCAGACCTTTTTTTTTTCTTTTTTTTTAAAAAAAAGATGACGTTGAAATGCAGAATTCTCTTTTCAAGGGCCCTTTCAGCGAAAGTTCACAGAATCATCACAGTTGTAACCAGAAACGCTGTTCAAAGCAGTGTCTGGTTTTTTGTCTCTCGCTGTGCGTGATGTGCCTTTGGAAAACATCTGGCACAAACCCGCTTGCTAAAAAGAAAGAAAGAAATGAAATCGAAACAATCAAAGTTTAATTCTTTGCAGCTGTCAGACTGCACGTCAGACAAGACATTAAATGGGGGAAGGACCCCACTGGATGGTGGTGGGCTGGTTCCAAAAAACGATACAAGAGATTTTTGGTTTTCATGAAACCATGACTAAACTTGGTTCTGCAGGGGGAGAACAAATCTTAGCCTGGATGTTGAACCTTCGGCAGAAAGCTTTATCTCCAAATCGTTATGGAACGGTGCAGCCTTCACAGCGAGAGGAATTTGTTGTCACTTTCCAGGCTTTTTCAACTTTCAGCAATCTTGTCTGTAGCTCTGGAATTTTATGGTAGTCCTTCCATCCAAGAACTAACCTATAAAGGAGAATATTTGTAACTCAGGATGGAAAGAATAGAATAGAATAGAATAGAATAGAATAGAATAGAATAGAATAGAATAGAATAGAATAGAATAGAATAGAGAATAGTGAATAGTGAATAGTGAATAGAGAATAGAGAATAGAAAATAGAGAATAGAATAGAATAGAATAGAATAGAATAGAATAGAATAGAATAGAATAGAATAGAGAATAGTGAATAGTGAATAGTGAATAGTGAATAGAAAATAGAGAATAGAATAGAATAGAATAGAATAGAATAGAATAGAATAGAATAGAATAGAATAGAATAGAATAGAATAGAATAGAATAAAAAATAGGGAATAGAATAGAATAGAATAGAATAGAATAGAATAGAATAGAATAGAATAGAATAGAATAGAATAGAATAGAATAGAATAGAATAGAATAGAGAATAGTGAATAGTGAATAGAATAGAAAATAGAGAATAGAATAGAATAGAGAATAGTGAATAGTGAATAGAATAGAGAATAGAGAATAGAGAATAGAGAATAGAGAATAGAATAGAATAGAATAGAATAGAATAGAATAGAATAGAATAGAATAGAATAGAATAGAATAGAATAGAATAGAAGCTGGAAGGGACCTTGGAGGTCTTCTAGTCCAGCCCCCCCCCCCCGCTCAAGCAGGAGAATCTACACCATCTCAGACAAGTGACTGTCCATACTCCTCTTAAAAACTTCCAGTGATGGAGCGCCCACAATTTATATCTATATCTATATCTATATCTATATCTATATCTATATCTATATCTATATCTATATCTATATCTATATCTATATCTATATCTATATCTATATCTATATCTATATCTATATCTATCTATCTATCTATCTATCTATCTATCTATCTATCTATCTATCTATCTATCTATCTATCTATATGTTGATTTTTTCATACAATTCAAAAGTGCTTGTTCAATAAGCGTGTTGCCTGAGTTTATCATTCACTAATACAAATTAAATTTCTAATCCCTTATTCTTTTCTCCAGCCATTGATAAAATAAGTCCCAGGTTGGAAAATATTCTGCTTCTTCTTTTTCTTTCAACCTCAAAGTGAGGCTATCCATTTCCGCACAGTCTAGTATTTTTTTTAATTATTTCTTCCTCTGGTGGTATTTCTTCATTTTTGCCCCCCATATTGTGCGAATATGATTCTTGCCGCTGTTATGACATGTAAAATCAAACATATACTTTGTTTGTCAAGCTTTTCTGGCATTATACCTAATAAAAATAGTTCAGGTTTAAAACCTACATGTTTTCCCAGCATCTTTTTCAGCCAGGTATGTATTTTTGTCCAGTTATCTCTTTGGTTTAACACATGTTTATTATATTTTTATTATATTATCATGTCCACCATGCATGATAATAAGTGCCTGACTTGTGTTTACATTTCCAACATCTATCCGACATATTGTTAAACATTTTTGCTACTCTTGCTGGCAGCAAGTGCCATCTATAAAACATTTTATATTAAGTTTTCTTTGTAAGAAAGGTGAGGTTGTCAATTTATAATTTTCCCCCCCACAGGTTCGGCCCTTTCTCTAAATCTATATTGTATCCAAAACTCTTTGCTCGTGTTGTTCTTCTTTCTTCAACTTGTTCATTTTCCATTTTCAAATTCCAGAAAGAGTTATACATTTTCTTAATTAATTTAAGAAACGATTTCTGGAGGCAAGCTGTTCCACGGGTTAACTGTCCACACTGTCAGGAAGTTTCTCCTTAATTCCAGGTTGCTTCTCTCCTTGGTTAGTTCCCATCCGTTGTTTCTCATCCTGCCTTCTGGTGCTTTGGAGAATAAGATAATAATAATAATAATAATAATAATAATAATAATAATAATAATAATAATAATAATAATAATAATAATAATAATAATAATAATAATAATAAGAAGAAGAAGAAGAAGAAGAAGAAGAAGAAGAAGAAGAAGAAGAAGAAGAAGAAGAAGAAGAAGAAGAAGAAGTTGGAAGGGACCTTGGAGGTCATCTAGTCCAACCCCCTGCTCAGGCAGGAAACCTTATACCATTTCAGGTCCCCCTCTTCTTTGTGGCAGCCCCTCAAATACTGGAACGCTGCTATCATGTCTCCCCTATTTCTTCTTTTCTTTAGACTAGCCTAGAGGTAGGCAACCTCGGCTCTTTTATGACTCATGGACTTCAACTCCCAGAATTCTTGAGTCAACATAGCTGACTCAGGAATTCTGGGAGTTGAAGTCCATGAGTCATAAAAGAGCCGAGGTTGCCTACCCCTGGACTAGCCAAACCCAAGTCCCGCAGCCGTTCTTCCTATGTTTTGGTCTCCAGGCCTTTGATCATCCTAGTTTTTCTTCTCTATTTTTTTTTCTATACTCTCAACATCTTTTTTGTGATATGGTGACCAAAACTGGCTCCAGTATTCCAGGTGTGGTCTCACTAAACTTGGGATTGGTGAAACCTAGGAAGTATGGAAATGGTTAAATAGAGTGTTCAACAAGATCCAGAGACACTCTGAAGACATGGGCCTGTCCGATGGCTTCTGCCCTTTGTCGTTGTGGTGACACACAGACAACCACACATACGTGATCGGCCCTTGAGGCAACACGACACAAAGCAATGTATATATTTATTTATTTATTTAATTTTAATCCCATTTATATCCCGCCCTTCTCCGAAGACTCAGGGCGGCTTACAATCTAAGCAGAAATTAAATATTTACTAGTTTCTGGGCAAGACCTATTTAACTTGCACATATTTTAATCCTGCATTTATACATTTTAAATTTTATACCGTATAGGAAGTCTTATTTTAATTGTGAGTCTTCCCACGGGAATAAACCAAAAAAACAAAAACAAACCCTGGACAGGATCGCTGATCTTATAAATAGTGAATTAATTTTCTGGCTATTCATGTATTTCATTTGTAAATCACATGTCAGCCTGGAGGTACGGTTTACAAAGCTTACCTACCAGTTGTGTAAGCCTGACGTTGTGATGTTCCAGATGTCACTGGCATAAACAATCTTTAACACACAGATTATTTAAATTCCTGCCTTGTGACTGTTGTTAATTTGTTGACTAACCTTAAATTGAGGGTTTGGTTGCTGTTTGGCTCACCTAAATCTGGACTGGGCTGCATGCAAATATTATACGTTCGTAGCTTAGTTCAATGTTTTTCAAACTTGGCAACTTTAAGATGAGTGGACTGAGGAATTCTGGGAATTGAAGTCCTCCCATCTTAAAGCAGGCCAGCTGGGGAACTCTGGGAGTGGAAGTCCACCCGTCTTTAAGTTGCCAAGTTTGAAAAACAGAACTGTGGAAAGGGAGGTGGTAAAATGAGGCCGAACCCACTTAACAACCGCCTCCTTTAGCAATAGAAATTTTTGCATTCAGTCCTGGTCGTAAGTAGAGGATTATCTGTATCTGTACTGAGCTGAGGCAATTGCTCGAGAAGAAACACGACAGAGGAAAAGTCTCACTTAAATAATTCAGGTGAACAACCAGAATTAAGAAGACCCCCCCACCCCCACCCGCCATCTTGTTAAATAGAGTGTTCAACAAGATCCAGAGACACACTGAAGAAATGGGCCTGTCCGGTGGCTTCTGCCCTTTGCCATTGTGGTGACACACACACACCCCGCCAGCAGAAGACCACAAAACCACGATCCTTTTTCCAAACTTCTCGGACGTCCCATCCTTAAGAACGAAAACCTTTACTGGGTGCCAAAATCCATGTTTCGCACAACTTTTGTGGTTCTCTCAAAAGGATTTTTTCCAGGCCAACGGAAACTTTTGGACTTTGGAAAGCATGTGAAGTGGTCCCCAGATGGCGGGGGCTCTCCTGTTTTACCAAATAGCATCCTTGGACGGGGTGGGGTGGGGGAGGGAAATGTCAACTTACGAAACCCTTTATTTCCCCCCCCCAGAAGGTAAAGCGGTGGAGTGGTTAGTGCTCAGGATCTTCTTTGCCACTCAATTGCTCCTGTGTCAAGATGGCCGATGAAAACTGAACCATGGGGCCGAAGGATTCTTGATAGACAGGCAGTCCTTGAGCAAAGCAGCCCTAGATTGTATCAGCAAAGGATTAAGGTCACATAAAGTGCTAATACCACTTCACAACGGCTTGGTAAGGCCACACTTGGAATACTTGCACCCAGTTTGGGTTGCCAGGATACAACAAAGATGCTGAGACTCTACAAAGGATGCTGAGAAGAGCAACAAAGATGATTAGGGGACTGGAGGCTAAAACATATAAGGAACGGTTGCTGGAATTGGGCATGTCCAGTTTGATGAAGAGAAGGACGAGGGGGGACATGATACCAGTCTTCCAATCTCTCAGGGGCTGCCCCAAAGAAGAGGCAGTCAAGCTATTCTCCAAAGCGCCTGAAGGCAGGACAAGAAGCAACGGATGGAAACTAACCAAGGAGAGAAGCAACCTGGAACTAAGGAGGAACTTCCTGACATTGAGAACAATTAACCAGTGGAACAACCTGCCTCAAGAAGCTGTGAATGCTCCAACACTGGAAGTTTTTAAGAAGAGACTGGACAGTCGTTTGTCTGAAATGGTCTAGGCTGGGGAAATCTGACTCAAAGGAGAGGCAGGCAGATAAGTTCCCAACTGTTTTTACCAGAAAAGATCTGGAATTCTGCTCTACTGGAGAATTACATGTTGTCCTCACCCTCCCGGCTCCTTCCAAGGAACCAGACCCAAAGCTGAGCTTATCGGCGCCCGGTGGCCTGGCCATCAAATTCCCCACCTCTTTATTTAGCAAACGAGCCAGAAAGGGAAGCTTTACTCAAAGTAGTCTTTGCTTTTCCTGGCATTTGCATCATGGTCCTCTGCAAAGCTGGGCCAGGAAAGGCATTTTTCTGCCATGGGAAGGTGCCGAGAATTCGACCTTATCCGATAACATTTGTGGATAATCCTAGACTTTTTTTTCTTCTTCTTCTTTTTGCAGCCACGTTCTCCCTGACTGAGCAACTCAGGAGTTTCTCCTAACCATGTCAAACAAACTATGGTTGATTTGGAGTTGGGGGACGAGGAGGAGGAGGAGGAGGAGGAGGAGGAGGAAGAGGAAGAGGAAGAGAAGGACTATGGGGTCCTTGGAGCTCTCTGAGCTTGGTTGTTTTCTTGCAGACGTTTCCTGACCCAACTAGGGAACATTATCAGTGCTAGAAAGGAGAGGGAGGAAGGAAGGAAGGAAGGAAGGAAGGAAGGAAGGAAGGAAGGAAGGAAGGAAGGAAGGAAGGAAGGAAGGAAGGAAGGAAGGAAGGAAGGAAGGAAGGAAGGAAGGACTGTGGGGTCCTTGGTGCTCTCCGAGCTTGGTGGTTTTCTTGCAGACGTTTCTTGACCCAACTAGGTAACGTCATCAGTGCTAGAAAGAAGTGTGAGATATTTGCTCTTTATATACTAGTGGATGCCCTGTCAGTGTGGGTGGAAGTGCTCTTGGTGGTTTGTTGAATAGACTGTTGTTTACTGCTGGTCCTTGGTGCTCTCTGAGCTGGGTTGTTTTCTTGGAGACGTTTCATGACCCAACTAGGTAACATCATCATTGCTAGAAGGGAGGAGGGTTGTGGAGAGGAAGAGGAGGAGGAGGGGGGGGAGTAAAGCGAAAGAGACTTATATGGTCTGCTGAACTTTGATCTCTCAAGGGCTCTCTGGATGCTCTCAGCTGGCGGTTTAAACACGATTCCATCACCCTTTGCAGCTTCTCCCAGCAAGGGACTATGGCCTTGCAGGTCAGGGGACAAGCGCCACAATTCATTTTATTATTTATTTACATCCTGCCTTTATTGTGGCCTTTTATGTAAACGACTCAAAGCTGCAAACATATCTAATACTCCTTCCTGCTCCTATTTTCCCACAACAACAACCCTGTGAGGTGGGTTGAACAGAGAGAGTGTGTGTGATTGACCCAAACCACCCAGCCGGGTTTCATGCCTAAGGCGGGGCTAGAACTCACCGTCTCCTGCTGATTGGCCCAAAGTCACCCAGCTGGCTTTCCTGCCTAAGGTGGAACTAGAACTTAACCTCTCCTGCCATAAGATAAGGTCTAGAAACCTCAGAGAAAAACAATATTTAATATCTGACTGTTTTGTAGTTTAGCTTTTCATGATGTTGCAAGTTCCCTAGAGCCACTTGACAACCAGATGGGCAACACATAGTTTTATTTAATTACAAAAACCATCAGCCACCCAGAGTCACCCCTGGGCAGGAAGGTGGCATACTGTAATTGTCTAATCCATCCATCCATCCATCCATCCATCCATCCATCCATCCATCCATCCATCCATCCATCAATCAATCCACTGTTTGACATCCCTTGTTGAATCCTTCTAGCAGCGTCTGCCTTCTCCTTCAGAAGAAA